>BSBK01004208.1:0-80527 GCA_027943335.1 Chamaecyparis obtusa
ATACGAGCCCTAGAAGATAGCTACCCAATCATGCTTAGTGCATCTTGGGGTCACTTGGGTTGAGCGTGGTCGCGAGCTTTCACATGGCTCCATGGGTGGAACAGGGTTGTCATAGGCATTTACCCTGGCCAACTGAAGCTAATGGAGTAGATGGTTCAATGCCAGGTTGGATGGTTTGAAAGATACGCTGCTGAGCCGCTTTCAACTGACCCTTACTGCAAGTTTTGGCATCAAATGAGATCTCCTTGCCAAATGCAAATGAAGTTGAATCACCCAAAAATGAGAGAGGTTATTGTAGACCTCGGAAACATGATCCCGTAGCACTTGATGGTTTTTTGATACCTCTCATGAGGTCTGAGATATGAGCCCTGGAAGATCACTACCTGATCATGCTTAGTGCACCTTGGGGTCACTTGGGTCGAGCATGGTCGCGAGCGTTCCGGTGACTCCGTGGGTAGAACAAGGTTGTCACTAGCATTTACCTAGCCATTTAGAGCTGATGGAGTAGATGGTTTGATGCCAGGTCAAACAATTGAAAGATACGCTGCTGAGCCGCTTTCAACTGACCCTAACTACAAGTTTTGGCATCGACTAAGATCGCCTTGCCAAATGCAAACGAAGTCGAATCGCCCAAAATTGAGAGAGGTTATTGTAGACCTTGAAAACATGATCTAGTAGCACATGATAGTTTGTCAATACCTCTCATGAGCTCCAAGAAATGAGCCCTAGAAGATTTCTGCCCAATCGTTCTTAGTGCACCTTGAGGTCACTTGGGTCGAGTGTGGTCGTGAGTGTTCCCGTGACTCCGTGGGGGGAACTGGCTTGTCACTGGTGTTTACCCAGCCAACCAGAGCTGATGGAATAGATGGTTTGATGCTAGGTTAGATGGTTTGAAAGATATGCTGCTGAGCCACTTTCAACTGACTATTAGTGGTATGTTTGAAATTTGAACTGTGAAACTAATCATGATTAAGCTTGTGAGATTTGAACTGTGAAGCTTATTATGTTTGAGGTTTAACTTTTATAGATTGTTTGAAATGATAAAAAATAAAATCCTTAAAGCATTATAAACAAAAATCAAACATGTAAGAATTCAAACCATGCAAATGACATAAGTAAATGACATGTATGATCCCTTCTTGGCACTATTGGCCACCCATACATGATTTTGGTAATAAGTCCTTATCAAGAGTTTTAGGACATTTAACTTTTAAATCAAATTGATTGTTACAAATTTCCATTATATGCTTCAAAAGATCTCAATTAACCATTAAGGATCCTTTTGTCTTTCTATCTCTGATTGGATCCATGGTGACCGTAGGCATCTTCATAGGTGCTCCTGCACAAGTTACAATCCACATACAAAACCAAGTTTATTGACTCAAAATACAATCTAAGAAAGGTGAAATTAATGTATTGAAATTAAGCTTAACAAACTTAGAAAATAATGCACTAAGTTAACTTATTACCTAGCCAAGTGTTCATGAAGGGTCATCTCTTTGCTTCAGGGACTCCAATAGTGCTTCATGATCAACAATACTAATAGTCCAAAGTTATTTTGTCTTTGGTCTTCCTTGATGCTTTGACAACTTGACATTTGTTGCTATAACAAGGTGTGAATACATGAGAATAGTTTTGTGCTTCTCATAGTCTTCAAATGCGGGAATTCCATTCTTTCTAATGATGTATGTCCGTAGCCATGTTCCTACAACAATAATTGAACCAGTAGGATATGTGAACCCATCACCATCTGTCATCAGTTGTACAAGCTTATGTTTACCTTGTACACAACATGCTAACCAATAATCTAACCTCTCATCATTCCCCTACAGTGCAACCAATGCAAAAACATTTCTCAGCGTCAAAAGATCTGAAAGATGGTCATAGTCAACTGAAGTGTCCATGTCATCATTTATTATAGAGTGTTAAAGATAAAGGAGTTAGATACTGTGGAACCCATGTATCCACCCACTCACTTGACTCACAATGATCCCAATCATACTAAAAACACATGGGGCAAAAAAAAGCCAACTCTCATGTCCAAATGGTCCATGTACTACTATTGGAGCTTCGGAATGAATGCATTTTTGAAGAGTCTTTCACTATTTGACAATCCAATCTATCTCCTATAGTTCTCTCCTCAACCAACCAAAAGAATATATGCACTGTAGAATCAAGAGTCCCCCCCATGACAATGCTAAAGTACACCAATCAACAATAGAATGAGCATCAAGAAGTACAACACCTGAAATCCTCAATTGCTCCTTAACTGGAGCTCTCTTCACACATGCACCTACTCTGTCATGCTCCCCTTTCCCATGCCCTGATTCAAAAAAACTCCAAATATGAGGTACACCTCTCTCCACATGCATTCTACACAACCAATAAAACATTCTGGCATTCTTAAATTGACGGGTGCAATTATCCGACCAAATGAGATGCCTATCCATAGCAATACCATTTTCCTACAAGAAGTCAAAATAGTTATGGAAACAATGTTGAACAAACTCATGAGAGTGAGACCTGTCATCGCTCATATAAAAATGGTACTCTCTAATTATATTTCACTCATCTTTTGTGCTATCAGGGGAATGTCTATATGTGATGTGTACAAAAATAGAACCCTGAATGGAATTGTAATATTGAGCTTGAGTCTCATTTTGGGGCTGCAATGTATAGTTCTCCGCAAAGTCTACAATGGATATAATAGTTCCAATGGGTAAAGTGTCCTTACATGTCCTGAATGGTTGATCCAACCATTGAGATCTATGAATATGCCTTGCATACTTGTAAAAAATATTTGTCTTCAAATCCGAGATAAAATCAGCAACATTGTATTCTTTTGCAACTAGCTCACATCTAGAGCCTTCACCTCCACTCTTCAATGTATATTTCACCATTTCATATACCTTTTTTTGGATGAGTTTCTTTCCAAAATTGTGTTCCAAACCCTCATGAAAACATGTTCTAAACTTGGACAAGCCACCACATTCTAAGCACTTGGCATTTAAGCAATCTTTTTTATAAAATAAACAACCATCATCTCTATGACATAAAAATTGATCTAGCAAGTCTCTTGATGATTTGGGAAGACCACTTGCACCACAATCCTCTAGCATTTCATTAGTATGAAAAGTAGAACGAATCAACCGTAATAATTCATGATGCATTGAAAAATCAACATGATATTTGCAACAACATGTATTCCGAATCTTAAGGGGTACACAATAAAATGGATTCACGGATTCAAAAGACCTTTGTGATATTTTCAATGTTGGATGTGTCTCACAAATTTTTTTATACAACATTGTTTGACTTACCTCCACATAATGTTTAGGATGTGGAGTGCGGTCTTGATTGCCAACTCTCAACTTCAAGACATCCTTCACATTTGGTGACACTCTTGAGTTAGCATCCCAAAATTGTTGAATTTAATCCTTGAAAACATCTATTAGCTTCTTATCGAAACGTGGAAGTCTCCCACCATAAGCCCATGTATCAATTTGAAGCGGATCATCAAGTCTTTCTCTTCTTGCAAGTGCTCTACCCAAATTTTTACGGTCTATATTGAAGTCAACACAAGTTTGTCTCATCAAATGAGCCTTTCTCAACTGATGACTTACTAAGGAGGTTGTAATAATCCTCTGAGAAAATCTCTTGTCTTTTTCTCTACTAGTCTTCCCAATGCTATTGAGAGCATTGAAAAGATTCTTCACAACAATGGCATTTCTCTCCATTTTTTTGTTCACACGAATCTTCAATTTCACAAGCACGGGTCTCATCTTTTGCATCTTTAACAACTGCATAAAAATTTGACATTGCTCAACCAATGTCTTGTTTCCAAAAAATTGATCATAAAGTCTTGAAGCCCAACACCTAACGGTTCTATGTGGCCTCTTTCCTTCCCAATTATTCATAATGTTCTCCTCAATTTCAATTAACCATTTAGGTCTTCCTGAAAGCCCCGAATTTGAAGTTTGATTATATTTATTGCAAGGGACTTCATTTCGCATATAATTTGGAGATGTGTAACATTCATGTGGTTCTTGTCCAACATTTTCATTCCCAAAGTCTACATTTTCAATCTCTATCTGTACATTTTCAAATTCAACATCCTCTTCACTTACAACTACATTTACGGGGTCCGATTGATTAATGTTTAACATAACTTCTCTCCTTCTTCAGTGATTTTCCTTATCCTTTTCCCTATATGCTTGAATTTCTTCATCCGTTAGCTTCCTCTTGTGTTTAGCCTTTTGACGACTGCTTCTTCCCATGGTGAGACCGCAAGTCGACAAAAATCAAACAATGGGCCCCAAATCACTTTTTTTTTTCTGCAACGCATGAAAAAAGTATAAAATCTCGTGATTGTCTGGTCTGTGGGGACAGGAAATATTTTGGTCAAATATTACCTGTCAAAAATTGGGTATCCAATTTCATATCAGGTACCCAATATTCCTAGGCAGATTAAAAAAAGGGTGGGAGCAAATGAAAAAATTGAACTTTTACATATATTAATATATATATATATATATATATATATATATATATATATATATATATATATAAGAGGCATATGATATATATAATGTATTATTATATACTAATGTACTAATGTATAATATACTAATTTATATTATATACTAATGTACTAATGTATAATATACTAATGTATTATATACTAATTTTTATTTTCCATTTCTTCCAGGTCTTTAAAGGTGGCTGGCTAAATCTTTGTATTAAATTTTAGGGAATGCATGAAAATAATATGATTCTGAGCATGAGCATGAGTCCCTACATGGGCATAGTTGTGCCTTTTACAGGTGCCGTAAACCCTAGCTATGCAGAAATGGAGGCTTTGAAGAATAGTTCACTAGAGGTGGATTACAGAAGCAAAGGGTAAGAGAATCACTCTGTTTCCACCACCTGTGGCTGTGAAATGGTATGTTTCCCTAATTTTTCAACCGGAATGCTAAATTGCAAAGGTTCTCAAAATAGATTCTGGTTGAACCGAACAATTGTACCACACCTGTTGATAATCTAGTAGCTCAACAGAGTCATTGGGAGGTTAAAAAAGAACAACCAGATGGATATTTGAATCGGTCGAAGATTATGGAGAGTGGGGAAGGGTTTGGTAAAATGAGCAGCTATGATGAAAATTATGCAAGCATTGTAGAACTGACCACATTAATAAATTTAAAGAAGAGATCAACGGCAGTGTGACATTATGAGGAAAGCCTTGTAATTTCAATGGCCTTGCCTTGATATTATGAAGAATGTCTTGTTGCTTCAATGTCGGCACTGCCTCTGTCTCAGACTTTTTCCATTGCTTCTCATCAGTACTCTGAGATATGGCAGGGATTGCGAGCTTTTGCACAGCATAGTTCATCATAAATTCTCTATAAATCATCATTCTATATAGTATTTTGTGTGTTTCTGAATGACTTACTCGAAGAATTTAATTTTCACTATAATTTTGGCTCCATGAATTATCATTTTGCGCTTAGAGAGAAGCCACAGATTGCAAGAATTTGATAAATTTGGTTTATCTCATTTTCTCTCTCTACCATTTTGAGTGATAAGGCATACTAGGACCCCTAGAGAGTCCCAATGACCCCTTTTGACACATTGGAATGCTCAAGTGTGTCTTAAGGGGTCTTAGGACCCCTTTGGACACACTTGAGCATTCAAATGTGTCAAAAGGGGTGATGGGTAATCCCTAGGGGTCCTAACACGTGATAAGGACGTGTTAGGACCCCTAGGAGTACCCATCGACCCCTTTTGACACATTGTAATGC
This sequence comes from Chamaecyparis obtusa, assembly GCA_027943335.1. Classification (NCBI taxonomy): domain Eukaryota; kingdom Viridiplantae; phylum Streptophyta; class Pinopsida; order Cupressales; family Cupressaceae; genus Chamaecyparis; species Chamaecyparis obtusa. Next base: position 5,799 of record BSBK01004208.1, read on the forward strand.
TCAAGTGTGTCTGAAGGGGTCCTAAGACCCCTTAAGACACACTTGAGTATTAAAATGTGTCAAAATGGGTCCTAAGACCCCTTAAGACACACTTGAGCATTCAAATGTGTCAAAAGGGGTCATGGGGACTCCCTAGGGGTCCTAACACATGATAAGGTGGGAGTCCCCATTACCCTTTTTGACACATTTGAACACTCAAGTGTGTCCAAAGGGGTCCTAAGACCCCTTAAGACACACCTGAGCATTCAAATGTGTCAAAAGGGGTCATGGGGACTCCGTAGGGGTCCTAGTACACCTTATCATGAGTTAGGACCCCTAGGGATTCCCCATGACCCCTTTTGACACATTTGAATGCTCAAGTGTGTCCAAAGGGGTCCTAAGACCCCTTAAGACACACTTGAGTGTTAAAATGTGTCAAAAGGGGTCATGGGGACTCCCTGGGGGTCCTAATATATGACAAGGCATACTAGGACCCCTAGGGAGTCCCCAAGAACCCTTTAACACATTTGAATGCTCAAGTGTGTCTGAAGGGGTCCTAAGACCCCTTAAGACACACTTGAGCGTTCAAATGTGTCAAAAGGGGTCATGGGGACTCCCTAGGGGTCCTAACATGTGATAAGACGTACTAGGACCCCTAGGGAGCCCCCATTACCCCTTTTGACACATTTGAATGCTCAAGTGTGTCCGAAGGGGTCCTAAGACCTCTTAAGACACACTTGACCATTCAAATGTGTCAAAAGGGGTCATGGGGACTCTCTAGGGGTCCTAACAAGTGATAAGGCATAGTAGGACCCCTAGCGAGCCCCCATGACCCCTTTTGACACATTTGAATGCTCAAGTGTGTCTAAAGGGGTCCTAAGACCCTTAAGACACACTTGAACATTCAAATGTGTCAAAAGGGGTCATGGGGATTCCCTAGGGGTCCTAACATGTGATAAGGTGTACTAGGACCCCTAAGGAGTCTTCATGACCCCTTTAGACACATTTGAATGCTCAAGTGTGTCCGAAGGGGTTCTAAGACCCCTTAAGACACACTTGAGCATTCTAATGTGTCAAAAGGGGTCATGGGGACTCTGTAGGGGTCCTAGTATGCTTTATCACACGTTAGGACCCCTAGACAGTCCCCATGATCCCTTTTGACATATTTAAATGCTCAAGTGTGTCTGAAGGGGTCCTAAGACCCCTTAGGACACACTTGAGCATTCAAATGTGTTGAAAGGGGTCATGGGCACTCCCTAGGGGTCCTAACGCATCATAAGGCATACTAGAACCCCTAGGGAGCCTCCATGACCCATTTTGACACATTTGAATGCTCAAGTGTGTCTAAAGGGGTCCTAAAACCCCTTAAGACATACTTGAGGATTCAAATGTGTCAAAAGGGGTCATGGGGACTCCCTAGGGGTCCTAACGCATGATAAGCTATACTAGGACCCCTAGGGAGCCCCCATGACCCCTTTTGACACATTTGAATGCTCAAGTGTGTTCGAAGGGGTCCTAAGCCCCTTAAGACACACTTGAGCATTCCAATGTGTCAAAAGGGGACATGGGGACTCCGTACGGGTCCTAGTATGCCTTATCACATGTTAGGACCCTAGGGAGTCCCCATGACCCCTTTTGACACATTTGAATGCTTAAGTGTGTTTGAAGGGATTCTCAGACCCCTTAAGACACACTTGAGCATTCAAATGTCTCAAAAGGGGTCATGGGGACTCCCTAGGGGTCCTAACATGTGATAAGGCATACTAGGACCCCTAGGAAGTCCCCATGACCCCTTTTGACACATTTGAATGCTCAACTATGTCTGAAGGGGTCCTAAGACCCCTTAAGACACACTTGAGCATTCCAATGTGTCAAAAGGGGTCCTAAGACCCCTTAAGACACACTTGAGTGTTCAATTGTCTCAAAAGGGGTCATGGGGACTTCCTATGGGTCCTAGTATGCCTTATCACACATTAGGACCCCTAGGAATTCCCCTTGACCCCTTTTGAGACATTTGAATGCTCAAGTGTGTCTTAAGGGGTCTTAGGACCCCTTCAGATAGACTTGAGCATTCAAATGTGTTAAAAGGGTCATGGAGAATCTTTAGGGGTCCTACTATGCCTTATCACATGTTAGGACTACTAGGGAGTCCCCATGACCCCTTTTGACACATTTTAATACTCATGTGTGTATTAAGAGGTCTTAGGAACCCTTCGGGAACACTTGAGTGTTCAAATGTGTCAGAAGGGATCTTGGGGACTTCCTAGGGGTCCTAGTTGGCCTTATGAAATGTTAGGACCCCTAGGGAGTCCCCATGACCCCTTTTGACACATTTGAATGCTCAAGTGTGTCTTAAGGGGTCTTAGGACCCCTTAAGACACACTTGAGCATTCAAATGTGTCAAAAAGGGTCATGGGGACTCCCTAGGGGTCCTAACGTGTCATAAGGCGTACTAGAACCCCTAGGAAGTCCCTAAGACCCCTTTTGACACATGTGAAAGCTCAAGTGTGTCCGAAGGGGTCCTAAGACCCCTTAAGACACACTTGAGCATTCAAATGTGTCAAAAGGGGTCTTGGGGACTTCCTAGGGGTCCTAGTACACCTTATCAGGTGTTAGGACCCCTAGGGAGTCCCCATGACCTCTTTTGACATATTTGAATGCTGAAGTGTGTCTTAAGGGGTCTTATGACCCCTTAAGACACACTTGAGCATTCAAATATGTCAAAAGGGAGTCTCCAAGACCCCTTAAGACACACTTGAGCATTCAAATATGTCAAAAGGGGTCATGGGGACTCCCTAGGGGTCCTAACATGTGATGAGGCATACTAAGACCCTTATGGAATCCCCATGACCCCATTTGACACATTTGAACACTCAAGTGTGTATGAAGGGGTCCTAAGAACCCTTAAGACCCAATTGAGAATTAAAATGTGTCAAAAGGGGTCATGGGGACTCCCTAGGGGTCCTAACATGTGATAAGGCATAGTAGGAACCCTAGGGAGTCCTGTTGACCCCTTTTGATACATTTGAACACTCAAGTGTGTCCAAAGGGGTCCTAAGACCTCTTAAGACACACTTGAGCATTCAAATGTGTCAAAAGAGGTCATGGGGACTCCTTAAGGGTCCTAACGTGTGATAAGACATACTAGGACCCCTAGGAAGTCTCCATGACCCTTTTGACACATTTGAATGCTCAAGTGTGTCCGAAGGGGTCCTAATACCCCTTAAGACACACTTGAGCATTCCAATGTGTCAAAAGGGGTCCTAAGACCCCTTAAGACACACTTGAGCATTATGTGTCAAAAGGGGTGTTGGGGACTTCCTAGGGTTCCTAGTATGCCTTATCAGGTGTTAGGAACCCTAGAGAGTCCCCATGAACCCTTTTGACATATTTGAACACTCAAGTGTGTCCGAAGGGGTCCTTACACCCCTGAAGGCATACTTGAGCATTTCAATGTGTCAAAAGGGGTCCTAAAACTCCTTAGGACACACTTGAGTGTTCAAATGTGTCAAAAGGGGTCTTGGGGACTCCCTAGGGGTCCTAGTATGCCTTATCAGGTGTTAGGACCCCTAGGGAGTCCCCATGACCCCTTTTCACACATTTGAACACTCAAGTGTGTCCGAAGGGGTCTTATGACCCCTTCGGACACACTTGAGTGTTCAAATGTGTGAAAAGGGGTCATGGGGACTCCCTAGGGGTCCTAACACCTGATAAGGCATACTAGGACTGCTAGGGAGTCCCCATGACCCCTTTTGACACATGTAAACACTCAAGTGTGTCTAAAGGGGTCCTAAGACCCGTTTAGACACACTTGAGTGTTAAAATGTGTCAAAAGGGGTCATGGGAACTCCCTAGGGGTCCTAACATGTGATAAAGTGTACTAGGACCCCTAGGAAGTCCCCAAGACCCCTTTTGACACATTTGAACACTTAAATGTGTTCGAAGGGGTCCTAAGACCACTCAAGACACACTTGAGCATTCTAATGTGTGAAAAGGGGTCCTAAGACCCCTTAAGACACACTTGAGCTTTCAAATGTGTCAAATGGGGTCATGGGGACTCCCTAGGGGTCCTAACGCATGATAAGGCATAGTAGGACCCCTACAAAGTCCCCATGAGCCCTTTTGACACATTTGAATGATCAAGTGTGTCCGAAGGGGTCTTAAGACCACTTAAGACACACTTGAGCATTCATATGTGTTAAAAGGGGTCATGGTGGCTCCCTACGGGTCCTAACGCATGATAAGACATACTAGGACCCCTAGGAAGTCCCCATGACCCCTTTTTACACATTTGAATGCTCAAGTGTGTCTGAAGGGGTCCTAAGACCCCTTAAGACACACTTGAGCATCCTAATGTGTCAAAAGGGGTCCTTAGACCCCTTAAAACACACTTGAGTATTTGAATATGTCAAAAGGGGTCTTGGCGACTTCCTAGGGGTCCTAGTACACCTTATCAGGTGGTAGGCCCCTAGGGATTCCCCATGACCCCTTATGACACATTTGAACACTCAAGTGTGTCCGAAGGGGTTGTAAGACTCCTTAAGACACTTGATCATTCAAATGTGTCAAAAGGGGTCATGGGGACTCCCTAGGGGTCCTAACATGTGATAAGGCATACTAGGACCCCTAGGGAGTCCCCATGACCCTTTTTGACACATTTGAATGCTCAAGTGTGTCTGAAGGGGTCCTAAGACCCATTAAGACACACTTGAGTGTTAAAATGTCTCAAAAGGGGTCATGGGGACTCCCTAGGGGTCCTAACATGTGATAAGGCATACTAGAACCTCTAGGAAGTCCCCAAGACCCCTTTTGACACATTTGAATGCTCAAGAGTATCCAAAGGGGTCCTGAGACCCCTTAAGACATAGTTGAGCATTCCAATGTTTCAAAAGGGGTCCTAAAACCCCTTAAGACACACTTGAGCATTCAAATTTGTCAAAAGGGGTCTTGAGCACTTCCTAGGGGTTCTAGTACACCTTATCAGGCGTTAGGACCCCTAGGGAGTCCCCATGACCCCTTTTGACACATTTGAATGCTCAAGTGTGTCCGAAGGGGTCCTAAGACCCCTTTAGACACACTTGATTTCAAATGTGTCAAAAGGGGTCATGGGTACTCCCTAGGGGTCATAATGTGTGATAAGGCATACTAGGACCCCTAGGAAGTCCCCATGACCCCTTTTGACATATTTTAATGCTCAAGTATGTCTGAAGGGGTCCTAAGATCCCTTAAGACACACTTGAGCGTTCCAATGTGTCAAAAGGGGTCCTAAGACCCCTTAAGACACTTGAGCATTCAAATGTGTCAAAAGGGGTCTTGGGGACTCCCTAGGGGTTTTAGTACGCCTTATCACATGTTAGGAACCCTAGGGAGTCCCTATGACCCCTTTTGACACATTTGAATGCTCATGTGTGTCCGAAGGGGTCCATTTGAATGCTCAAGTGTGTCTGAAGGGGTCCTAAGACCCCTTCGGACACACTTGAGTGTTCAAATGTGTCAAAAGGGGTCATGGGGACTCCCTAGGTGTCCTAATGCATGATAAGGTGTACTAGGACCCCTAAGGAGTCCCCAAGACCCCTTTTGACACATTTGAATGCTCAAGTTTTTCCAAAGGGGTCCTAAGACCCCTTAAGACATACTTGAGTGTTAAAATTTGTCAAAAGGGGTCATGGGGACTCCCTAGGGATCCTAACTTGTGATAAGGCATTCTAGGACCCCTGGGAAGTCCCCAAGACCCCTTTTGACACATTTGAACGCTCAAATTTGTTCGAAGGGGTCCTAAGACCCCTTAAGACACACTTGAGTTTTCCAATGTGTCAAAAGGGGTCCTAAGACCCCTTAAGAGACACTTGAGTGTTCAAATGTGTCAAAAGGGGTCATGGGGACTCCCTAGGGGTCCTTACATGTGATAAGGTGTAGTAGGACCCCTAGGGAGTCCCCATGACCCCTTTTGACACATTTGAATGCTCAAGTGTGTCCGAAGGGGTCCTAAGACCCCTTAAGACACACTTGAGCGATCAAATGTGTCAAAAGGGGTCATGGCGACTCCCTAGGGGTCCTAACATGTGATAAGGCATACTAGGACCCCTAGGGAGCCCCCATGACCCCTTTTGATACATTTGAATGCTCAAGTGTGTCCGAAGGAGTCCTAAGACTCCTTAAGACACACTTGAGTGTTCCAATGTTTCAAAAGGGTTCATGGGGACTCCCTAGGGGTCCTAATGCATTATAAGGCATACTAGGACCCCTAGGGAGTCCCCATGACCCCTTTTGATACATTTGAATGCTCAAGTGTGTCCGAAGGGGTCTTAGGACCCCTTAAGACACACTTGAGAAATCCAATGTGTCAAAAGGGGTCATTGTAGATTCTTTAGTGCTTCTAGTGAATCCAAATTTAGTTCTTATAAAGATGAGATGTTAGTGAATGACTTCTTGCTAATACTACTCTTTCACCAGATCCAGATTTCAATCCTTTTATGGATCTATAGGTTGAATCGTGAGCCCATAGGATTGGCCAAGAGAAAAATGTGATTGTATATCAACTGATTACAAAATGTTAAGTTGAGGATAAAATATTGCAACGATCAAGAAGAAAATTGACTATGGAAACTCTAGTTATGAATTTTGTTAAGAATGAAACTATTAAGGAATTGCATGAATCACAAACCATGAAAATAACCTTCTGCAAAAGAGAACATTCAAGCTATAGAATTTATTAACTCTTAATTTAAATGTCTGATGAGCCCGCAATCCCTGCCATATCTCAAAGTACTGATGAGAAGCAATGGCGAAAGTCTGAGACAGAGGCGGTGCCGACATTGAAGCGGCAAGACATTCTTCATAATATCGGGGCAACGCCATCGAAATGACAAGGCTTCCCTCATAATATCATGTCACCGCTGATCTCTTCTTTAAATTTATTAATGCGGTCGGTTCTACGGCGCTTGCATAATTTCCAGTATAGTTGCTTATTTTACCAAACCCTTCCCCGCTCTCCATAATATTTGATCGGTTCAAAGATTCATCTGGTTGTTCTTGTTTAACCTCTCAATGACTCTATTGAGCTGTCAGATTATCAACAAGCATGGTACAATTGTCCGGCTCAACCAGAATCTATTTTTAATATTAATATATAATTAAATAATATTTAATGTAAAATGTATATTATATATAATATTTAATATATATAATATATAGTTTTTAATATTAATATATATTAAATAATATTTAATGTAAAATGTATATTATATAATATTTAATATATAATTGATATTATAAATATTTAATATAACTAATATATAGTTTTTTATATATTAGATAATATATAGAAATTCTATATATTAAAAATTCTGAAATGGTAGGGAGAAAGTGGAGGGAAGGGAAAGTGAAAATTAAAAATTCTGCTATCATTTTCGAGTACCCGAAAATATCGGGTACCCGATTAGGCTCGATATTGCCTTGTGCACCAAACCTACATGGTCAACTATTGAAATGTCTCAAATACGTGTTTTTCCCCCGTTTCTCTGAGTTCCAGACTTTGACAATGTCGCTGACGACTTTTTTTAACCCGAATTTGATAAAATGAAAAGGGTATTTTAAGGATATTATCAGCTTTCTATCGATATAATTGCTATCAAATTTTGAATTCAATAAGTAATTATTAGTTATTTTCTAATTGAGCTACCTCTAAAGTGCTGATTTATATACTGATTGAAAAATGACTATAACTTTCAAACGGTATAACATTTTTGAAATTTGAAAAATGTGTCACATTCTATGCTTCACCTACTATAAGAAAAAAAAATAAAAATTTGAATTTCGTAAAGTTTTGAATGAGTTAAGGTGGTCAGACACGGAAGTTTTTTTATTCTGAAAACATTGTAGCAAAAAATTCATAATTAATCATTTTTTTGGAATAAAATTACTAAAAAAATATGCGTCACATTCGGGCATGAGTCTACTACTTATATATTAAATCTTATAAAAAAATATTATCATTTGATCATGATTAAGGTGGTTAGACATACACCTACTTCGTATTTTTTTCCTAAAATTTTTGTACTGATGTATTGAAATCTATACTTTTCACCAATTATATTAATTTTTTTTTAGAAGAGGTCTAGTAGTTTAGAAACTACATTCAATTTCCTACAGATTCTATCCTTACAACTTTTTGGTATTAGGTTGATAGCTAGTTCAAATTTTCACGTCAAGTTGACTAACCCTGATTTGCTGATTTTTCATTGCCACTTTTGGGCATAGTTTGGCCCCTCATGATCTTGCACATACCCTTCCCATGAACTTGCAAATTAAAGCATGATTCCTTAGGTAATTTACATCCTTCACAACTAAATCTAGGTTAATCACTATGAATAAGTCTATATTGGCTTCTTTCCAAGAAACCATTAACTTTTTGGACCTTAGAATTTCTGCTCTTACCCCTCCACATGCAAAGTCTTGTTAAAACAATTTCCTCTAATATCACACCCTTTTAGAGTATTGATGAAATCCTAACACCACATCTCAAAAATAAGGACTCCCTTGAGAGGGAAACCGCTCTGTCATAGCCTGAGGACTTGAAAAAACCCACCCCATACCTTGTAGCAAGAAATACCTCCATAGTTGTGGTGTCACACCAAAATGACACTTTAAACACAAAGAAAACCCCCACAAATCTCCCTTTGTACACCCCACAATCTCCAAGCTCCCTCCTTATTAGCTCCAACTTTAGTTCAAACCCTATCCCATACAACCTCCTTGAAATGCCTTCATTATCTTATTCATCCACACCTAAGAAATATTACATAATATCGCCCTCAAGGCGCACTCTTCATGTAAAACTTTTATGTAAATTAATTGTTGGGATAGCATTGATTACCACATCCCTATCTTCATATTAGTGCAATAACTTCAATATTTTCATTGCAAACACACACACACTTCCTTAGAACCCCACCAATTGTCAAGCTCCTCAATTCCTTGTCGACCCACCTAGCAAAAGAAGGGTCGCCTTCTTAAGTACATCATATTGATGACATCCATCCATTAGGTCCCTCTACCTTGAATTTGTCTCTAATGACTCAAGTTCACATATCCCATTTATAGGCTATTAATCCAACAATAAACTACCCACACATATTTTTGAGTCATGTAATTTTAATATAATTTGACTTTTTTGTTTATCTCATTCATGATATAAAAACTTACCATTTAAACAGTCTCTTAAAAAAGTGTTACTAAAATATTTGATTTCTTTCATACTCATTCAAGGTTAGTTATTGAGATGAATACAACTAGCTGGTTAAAACATGCAATTTTTTTCGTTTATTTTTCATCTAACATAGAAATTAGAAGAAAAATAATTGATTGTTTGCTTACATTTCATTTGAGATATTGTACTCAAAATTTTATTAATAAGTGTTTAAATTTTTTATATACTTTTAAATATTTTTTATAAATTACTATTAAATATTATCTAAATAAAAATTGTTACTAAATATATATTTTTATACGACAAAAATTAAAAATAAATAAAATTTATATATAAGTTACAAACATGAGGCAAGTAACTCTCTTTTATTCCTTAAAACAGTACCATATGATTTTTTAATGGTGGTTTGGTCATTTTAATGTCTTTCATTTTAAGTTTTATGAAAAATATTAATTGTCAAAACTACCATTATTTGCAAATAATTAATATTAAATTCTTTTAAATTAAAAAATTATAAATTAATAATAATATATAATAATTTCTATAAAAATTCAAAAATATCAAATTTAGTGAAAAAATATCTAAATCATGATCATAAGTTTCTAAATTCATATTAAAATATTTTAAAATTTAGAAATATTCATATCTATCATTTAAATAAAATATTATATTATCTATAACAATTTTTTACGGTTTATTAATACTTTAAAGTGTCATATTTACACTTCACAAAAATATAACATGTCAATCCATACGATCTAAAAAATTTACCCTCAAAAAGTGTAAAAATGGTCTCACTTTTATTTTGTTTTTTTTTTAAAAATATTTACTGTTAAGAAAACAAGCTCAATTTCAAAAGCCTTTTATATAACTGTCTCGCTTTTATTTTGTTTTTTGTTTTTTAATATTTACCGTTTACAAAACAAGCTTGATTTCAAAAGCCTTTTATATAAGTGTCTCGCTTTTATTTTGTTTTTTGTTTTTTAATATTTATCGTTAAGAAAACAAGCTCGATTTCAAAAGCCTTTTATATAACTGTCTCGCTTTTATTTTGTTTTTTGTTTTTTAATATTTACCGTTAACAAAACAAGCTTGATTTCAAAAGCCTTTTATATAAGTGTCTCGCTTTTATTTTGTTTTTTGTTTTTTAATATTTACCGTTAAGAAAACAAGCTCGATTTCAAAAGCCTTTTATATAACTGTCTCGCTTTTATTTTGTTTTTTGTTTTTTAATATATTACCGTTAAGGAATCTTTACTTTTCCTCTATTCAATGTGTCGATCTCTTCAATTACAGTCTATAAATAGGATTGGATTATCATTTCTTGGCAACAGAAGCAGAAGATAAAAGAGAGAATGGCGAAGGCAATGAAATTGTTTTGCGTGCTGCTGATAACTGATAACAATGGCATTGGTAGCTCAGCCTCATGATTAAAGCATTGATTTTGATTGTTGATGTATTGGCCAGTATATATTATTTATTTTGGTTTTTATAGTTGAGGATACTTTTGAGTGTGAAGATGATGATGATCCCTGCGATCTATGGCCGCATTTCTCTGTCACATAGTACTCACATGGTACTTTGCTTCCCTGTCTCTGCACACAACATAACTTATCAGCCTCTACCCCAAGTCCAACACAACCTTCCCCTGCCTCCACCATTTTATTTTTCATAGTCAATAATCTTTTCGAGCCAAGTGGGCATATTCTTCAGATCAGATTCAACCCAAATTATATTCCTCTGAAGTTTTGATGTAGGAGCATCTTGGGTGTAAGAGCAATCTTGCATCACCCAAAAATATTTATGTTTTTGTATTCAATAAGGGCTATCTTGCACAGAGCTGCTATTTATGGAAACTTGTTGGTTTTAGTAAGTTGGTCATAAATCTTGGAATGTTCTGATTTTACATGTGGAGGTTCATCTCAGTCATATCAGCCCGCCAATAAAGTTTCGTGGCTAGATCAGGTCTAGTTTTGAAGATATTGAAGATTTTTGGTATTGGCAGCAAGGTACAGAAACTTTGAACTCAGTTTTGAAGGTTTTAGAGGCTCCGGATGAGGTCAAAAATTTGGGTGATGAGCGCTTGCATGAATCAAGCCTGTAGAGCGCTTCGTGGCCTTTCTGAAATGGGGTTATAATAGTCAATCAGGTCAACTGGTGATGACTTATGGTCTCCGAAAGTCGGGTCACCTAAAATGGCAAAAAATAATTTTCCTTCAAAATTTCTATTCAGGTTTCAAAAGTTATCTTGAGCTGACTCTATTGTAATAAATTGAAAAATAAAATAATTCTAATTTTGGTCGGCCCTAAGGGCTAAATTTTTGGAACCTTCTCGGGCGGTGGAAAATGCCTATATAAAGAAGGCCCGTAGTGTTGTCTAGGGCAGTTCTGGGTAGTAAATCTCGGTATTGATTTGAGGCTTTGTCCTACAGAATATTGTAAGGGAATGCCCATGTGGCTTTGCATATTGTAATTTTGAAAGTTTGTAATTCCACATTTGTGGAGATAATAAGAAGCCAATTTTTTGTTCTTGCATATTGTTATTGTTTCACTATTTCTGTTATGTGTTTGTGGTATTAAGGGGAGCACCCTTCATCAAGTGGTATTAGAGTAGGAGTTCCTGAGTGTGTAAACAGATCGCCGACTGTGAGGCAGTTTGCACCAGGACCATGGTTAGGGTTTCAGCACGCATCGTGAAAATGCCTCCACGAAGGGAACGTGGTGGAAGAGCTGGTGTTGTAAACCTAAGGTTAGGGAACTGTAGAGACAAGTGCGAGTATTGCAAGAGGAGATTCACAGAGGAATGAATCTTAATGTCAAAGATGAAGGTGAGGATGAAGCTGAAGAAGAAGATTAAGAAGGAGAAGTCAAAGTTTTGAATCAAGAGGAAGAAAGGATTTTTTGGGCCATTTCCAAGATTGGGAAAAGACCTAAGATCAAGGTTCTTGCATTTTTAGGAAATCTTAACCCAGAAGAATTGATCGACTGGATCAATGAATGTGAAGAATATTTTGAGTATGAAGATATTGAGGATCTTGATAGGGTCAAATTTGTGAAGGCCAGAATGAAAGGTCATGCAAAGATCTGGTGGCAAGAGATTCAATTGGAGCGAAATAGAAGAGGGAAAGATAAAATCACAAGATGGGATCAGATGGTGGATAAATTGAAGTGACAATTCATCCCTATTGATTATGAGCTTGACCTACTGAAGAAAATGCAAAGTTTGAATCAAGCGGGACAATCTATTCAGGAGTATATAGAGGAATTCTATCGAATCCTCATCAGAACAGGCCATGCGGAAGCTGATAAGGAGAAAGTTTCTCATTACCTTAATGGGTTGAGACCAAGCATTTAGGAGGAGCTGAATCTAGTTTGAATAAATAGTATTGAAGAGGCATTCCAGTTTTCCCTAAAATTGGAGGAAAAGCTGAACAAGAAGTTTGAGAGCAGACAAAATGGAAGAGGTCGTGGTGGACGATCTGGTGGACGGTCATATGGAGGCTAAAATGAAAATCCGAAAAAGAAGGATGAGGCCAGTAGCATTCAAAATCAGAGAGGGAACAATTCCAATCATTTCCAAGATTAGAATAATAGAGATCAGAGAGGAAGAGGAAGAGGACAAGGTTCAAGAAGAGGAGGCTTCCGTGGAACATGTTTTCACTATGGAGAAGAAGGTCATAGGGCATTTGAATGTCCTCAACACCAAGGAAGGACAGATAGGAGGAATGAAGGCCAAGCCAAAGTTTCACATGTAGATGAAGATGCCAAATCATCAAATTCAGAGGATGCTGAAAGAGGAGAAACACTAATTAACAAAAGAGTCCTCTTGAGTGGTGAGAATGAACCTGAACAAATGAGGAGCCTATTTCACACTAGATGCAAGTGTGAGGGCAAATGCTATGATGTGATTATTGATAGTGGAAGCACTAACAATTTGGTGTCAAAAGAGATGGTGACAAAGTTGAAGCTTAAGAGATAGAAACACCCACATCCATATCAGATTGCTTGGGTGTAGGATGACCACAAGGTCATGGTCAATGAACAGTGCCTAGTAAAGTTCAAGATTAGCGGGTACCAAGATGAGGTACTGTGTGATATCATATCTATGGATGCATGTCATATGTTGTTAGGTAGACCGTGGTATTTTGACAAATGTGCTATACACAATGGTTGTGCGAATACCTATTCCCTGACAAAGGATGGAGTGCGACATAAGCTAAAGCCATTGAAGGAGACTGAAGAAAAGATATGTGGTAATGCAAGAATAACATTTGTTGATGGAAGAAAATTCTTAGATGGTATGAGGCATGAGCATGTGTTTTTCTTTAATTCCAAAAATTGGTAAAGAAGAAGTAGAGGATGTACCTATAGAGGTTGCAGATTTATTGAATGAGTTTCAAGATATTGTATCTAATAATGTACCTGATGGATTACCACTGGTATGGAAGATCTGTCATTAGATAGATTTGATTCCAGGAGCTAGTTTTCCAAACAAGGTAGCACACAAAATGACACCAGCAGAAAGTGAAGAGTTGAACAAACAAGTAAATGAGTTATTGCAGAAGGGGTTGATTCGAGAGAGTCTGAGTCCTTGTGTTGTACCAAAAGTATTAGCACCAAAGAAGAATGGAGAATGGAGGATGTGTATAGATTCCAGAGTAATAAACAAGATCACAATCAAGTATAGGTTTCCATTGCCATGAATGGATGATATTATGGATTGTTTGAGTGGAGCTGTGTATTTCTCAAAGATAGATCTGAAGAGTGGATATCACCAGATTCAGATCAGAGAAGGAGATGAATGGAAGACTACCTTCAAGATAAAGGAAGGACTGTATGAGTGGTTAGTCATGCCTTTTGGGCTAACCAATGCACTGAGCACTTTCATGCGGCTCATGAACAAGGTTCTGAAAGAATTTATGGTTAAGTTTGTCATTGTGTACCTAGATGATATTTTGATCTTTAGTAAGACATTGGAAGAGCATATGATGCATATTCATATGGTGTTTGAGAAGCTGAGAGATGAGAAATTGTTGATTAATTTGAAGAAGTGTAGTTTTGTGAAGAAAAAGTTAGTGTATTTGGGATTTGTAGTTTCAATAGAAGGTCTAAAAATGGACCCAGAGAAAGTACAGGCTATCTTTGAATGGCCTACTCTAAGGAGTGCTACTGAGGTAAGATCTTTTCATGGTTTGGCTAGCTTTTACAAAAATTTTATCAAAAATTTTATCAGTATTTGTGGACCCTTGACTGAAACAATGAGAGGGGATAGAAAAGAGTTCAAGTGGACTAATGGGGCAGATAAGAGTTTTAAACTGTTGAAATAGAAAGTTATAGAACAACCTATTTTAGCACTTCTAGATTTTAATAAGGTGTTTCAAGTAGACTGTGATGCTAGTGGTACTACAATAGGAGCTGTTATGAGCTAAGAAGGTAAACCTATTACTTATTTCAATGAGAAGTTAAATGATGCCAAGAGAAAGTATTATGTTTATGATCAAGAATTTTATGCTATAGTTTAGGCATTGAAGAAGTGGAGACACTATCTGCTTCCTAAGGAGTTTGTTTTGTATACTAATCATCAAGCTTTGCAATATTTGAATAGTCAAGGAAAGTTGAATCAAAGGCATTTGAAATGGGTCAAGTTTTTGTAGAGTTATACATTTGTTTTGAAACACAGAAGTGGAAAGTCTAATAGGGTTGTAGATGCACTTAGAAAAATGCAACTATTGTTGACATAGATGCAGATTGAGGTGGTTGGGTTCAGGGAACTCAAGAATTTGTATCCAGAGGATCCTGATTTTGGTGAAGCTTGGAAAGCTTGTAAAGAACCTGTTACTCTAGAGAGAACGAAGTGGCTAGATTTTATCATCTAGGATGATATGCTATTCAAAGGGAGTCAGTTGTGCATTCCACAAAGTTCTATGAGGGAGAATATCATCAAAGAGAAGCATAGCGGAGGATTAGCGAGACATTTTGGTCATGATAAAACCCTTGCTTTGGTTAGTAAGAATTATTATTGGCCATAGTTACAGCAAGATGTCAAGAAGTTTGTATAGAGTTGTAAAGTATGTTAGATGGCGAAAGGAGTGAAGTAGAATATAGGGTTGTATCAGCCATTACCTGTACCAGAGAAGCCTTGGGAGGATATCAGTATGGACTTTATTCTTGGTTTGCCAAGGACACAACGGGGACATGATTCAATTTTTGTAGTAGTTGACAAATTTTCAAAGATGGCACATTTTGTTCCCTGCAAGAAGACTAATGATGCTGTTCATGTAGTAGAATTATTGTTTAGAGAAGTGGTGAGACTACATGGTTTTCCAAAGAGTATAGTTTCAGATAGGGACACTAAGTTCATTGGATATTTTTGGCATACATTGTGGAAGAAGTTGAAGATAGATTTGAAGTTTAGTTCATCACATCATCCACAGACTGATGGATAGATAGAGGTGGTGAATAGGAGTTTGGGAATTTTGCTGAGATGTTTGGTTGGAGATAAGCCAATAGGACGGGATTTGATTTTACCACAGGTAGAATTTGCATATAATAATTCTGTCAATAGGAGCACTGGTAAATCACCATTCCAGATTGTATATGGGAGTAGTCCCAAAAATGCATCTGAATTGAGAAAGATAGATAAAAGAGAAATAAGTAGTGCTGAAGTTGATGATTTTGTAGAACATTTGAAGAACATCCATGAGGAGGTGAGGAAGCACATTACCAAGATGAATGCGCAGTATAAGGCTAAGGTAGACGAGAAAAGGAGGCATAAGGAATTTCAGGTTGGAGATGAAGTCATGGTTCATTTGCGGAAGGAAAGATTTCCAGTTGGTACATATAACAAGTTGAAAATGAAGAAGTTTGGGCCATGTAAGATACTGAAGAAGCATGATGTAGGAAATGCATATGAGGTCGAGTTGCCTACTGAGCTGAATATTTCACTAGTATTTAATGTTTCAGATTTGACAGAGTATCATGAAGGAGGTGTTGAAGATGAGGTTACAGTAGCACAATGGATTATTCCAGCAACCAATTTAGATATCAAGGAGATTGAAGACATACTGGATAGTCATGTTGGCAGAAGCACAAGGAATAGGACACATGAAAAGTATTTGGTCAAATGGAAAGGGCGGCCTGTTGAAGATTCATCATGGCTAGCAAAGGAGGAGGTTAACCATCTTGGTTTTCCTCTACACACCTAAGTCATGATAGGGTCACTTCTCAAATTACCCCGAGTGTCTGATGCAGGAGCATCTTGGGTGTAAGAGCAATCTTGCATCACCCAAAAGTATTTATGTTTTTGTATTCAATAAGGGCTATCTTGTGCAGAGCTGCTATTTATGGAAACTTGTTGGTTTTAGTAAGTTGGTCATAAATCTTGGAATGTTCTGATTTTACATGTGGAGGTTCATGTCAGTCATATCAGCTTGCCAATAAAGTTTCGTGGCTAGATCAAGTCTAGTTTTGAAGATATTGAAGATTTTTGGTATTGGCAGCAGGGTACAGAAACTTTGAACTCAGTTTTGAAGGCTTTAGAGGCTCTAGATGAGGTCAAAAATTTGGGTGATGGGTGCTTGCATGACTCAAGCTTGTAGAGCACTTCTGGCCTTTCCAAAATGGGGTTATAATAGTCAATCGAGTCAACTGGTGATGACTTATGGTCTCCGAAAGTTAGGTCACCTGAAATGGCGGAAAATAATTTTCCTTCAAAATTTCTGTTCGGGTTTCAAAAGTTATTTTGAGCCAACTCTATTGTAATAAATTGAAAAATAAAATAATTCTAAGTTTTGTCGGCCCTAAGGGCTAAATTTTTGGAACCTTCTCGGGCGGTGGAAAATGCCTATATAAAGAAGGCCTGTAGTGTTGTCTAGGGTAGTTCTGGGTAGTAGATCTGGGTATTGATTCGAGGCTTTGTCCTACAGAATATTGTAAGGGAATGCCCATGCGTCTTTGCATATTGTAATTCTGAAAGTTTGTAATTCCATATTTGTGAAGATAATAAGAAGCCAATTTTCTATTCTTGCATATTGTTGTTGTTTCACTATTTCTGTTATGTGTTTGTGGTATTAAGGGGAGCACCCTTCATCAAGTTTGACCCCATTATATTGGATTCTTTCACAGTCTATGTTCAAAATTGAGCTCATTTTCATAGTTAATAATCTTTTCAGGCCAAGAGTTGATTTTGGTTTCTTTTCTTCTCATGAGGCTTGGTGGCCTCTGTAGTTTTTAGGGGTTCCTCTATTTTTCAATTTTCTTATTGACTCTTATTTTTGCATGTTCCAAAAAAATGTTTTTTTAAGATTAGGATACCTAATTCTTTTAATTTTAAACTAACCAGTATATTAGGTATATTAGGTATATTAGGTTGTATATAGGAGCCTCCTTTCTTTCCATCTAATAATAATAACTTGCACACAATCAAATCTAGAAACAATGTTATTTCTATTTGATGGATTGTGTATAAAAAGAACATAATCTCTAATAGATTATGGAAATCTCTTAGCATTGAATAACTTTTAATTTTATAGATATAGTTTCTATTTATCATTCAAATTTACTGATTTTTTTAGAGCAGAGTTTATAAACAAAAATCCTCTACTTATCATTTGAATTTAGCCATGGTAGCCTACAAATATATAGCCATGGTAGCCTAGCAATTAATAACTCCTTTTGCATTTTAGACCTTTACATAGCTTCTCAAGCTACAATTTTGTTATATTATATATCCATCTCTTAATATAAAAATATAACACTATTCATCACCTATTTATGTATACACATACAAATATACATACACTACAATATGTGAAAAGAAATTTTTTCTTTTATTAAGATTCATTGCTAATTTAATAAAATGCATATATGCATCATAAATCAATTTATGATTGGTAATGGGAATGGAAATAGAATAATTAAATAACAAAATTTGAAGTTAAAGAATGAAATGTAATAAGGGATCATGAATAGCTTCATTATTAAAATAATGATGTAAAATAAATATGAAATTTTATTGATTTAGACTTAGAAATATTGTCTCTTCTAAATGATCTACTTGGAATTCTAAACTTGATGTTTTCTCTATTAAAGGACAAGTTTGTGGATTTGTGACAAATTCATGGTTGCAAATTTACATAGACCAATTAGTATGGATATATGTACATACATGGATAGATGTATAGATAGATTTATATATCCATACATAAAATGCATGCATGCATATGATGCCATGGGAAGCTTCACGTGCATCCATGTATGCGTACATGCATTCATCTAACATCCATGCATACATGGTATGTATTCATGTGTTGATGCATCTATAAATGTATACAGACATGCACCCATCCATGCACATATGGATGTATCATGTATGTATGCATGCATCCATAAATGAATAATTATGCATTCATATATACATCCAGGCATACATGGGATGTATTAATGCATTGATGCATCCATGTATGTATACACATACATGCATCTGTCCATGCATCCATGTATGTGTATGCATACATGCATCTTTCCATGCATCCATGTATGCGTATGCATCCCTAAAAACATGCATAAATGGATGCACACATTTTATGTATGGATATATAAATGCATTTATACATCTATCCATGTATGTACATATATCCATGCATGCATCCATAAATGAACAATTATACATTTATATGTGCATCCATGCATACATTGGATGTATTAATGCATTGATGCATCCATGTATGTATACATGTATACATGCATCCATGTATGCGTATGCATCCCTACACACATGCATAAATGGATGCACACATTTTATGTATGGATATATAAATGTATTTATACATCTATCCATGTATGTACATAAATGCATGCATTAGACACATGCATACATGCACGCATCTATATATGTATACATGCATTCATCTAGCACTCATGCATGGAATGCATAAATGGATATATCATGTATACATGCATCCATGAATGCACAACTACACATTAATGTATCTATCCATATATGTATATAGACATGCACCCATCCATGTGTATCCACATATAAATGTATCATGTATGTTTGCATGCATCCATGAATAAACAATTATGCATTCATCCATGAATCCATGTATGTATGGATGCATACATTATGTATGCATCTTTATGTATGTATGCATACATCCTATTATGCATTAATTTGCATTCATGGATGCATCAATGCATGAATACATCACATTATGCATGAATGTTCATTTATGGATGCATCTACCCATTTATGCATACATGCATACATCTATGTATGTATTAATGTATCCATGTGTACATACATGGATGGATGCATACATTCATGGATAAATACATGATGTATGCATCCATCCATCCATCCATTAATCAACCATACATTCATTCTTACATCCATGTATACATGCATACAAGCTCATGATGCATGCATGCATACATACATACATGAATGCATGGACATGCATGGATGGATCCATACATACATTTATGTCATGCATACATACATGGATGTATCAATGCATGAATACACCCATTATGTATGCATGTGCATTCGTGAATGCATGTACCCATTTGTGCATGCATGCATCCATCCATGCACATAATGTATAAATACATCACATTATACATGAATGTGAATTCATGGATGCATGTACCCATTTGTGCATGGATGCATACATACATCCATGTATCCCATGCTATATATATGTATACATACCTAGATGCATGCATACATCCATCAATACATATGATGCATATACATGCATAAATGTATGTATGCATGCTCCATCCATGTATGAATGATGGATAGATCCATATATGTATGTATGTATGCTTCATGGATATTGTATGAATACATACATAAATCAACATACATAAATCAACATACATCGTTACATGTATACATGCATGGATAAATACATACATGCATGTACATGCATCCATATGTGTATTCATACATAGAGTGCATGAATACATCCTATGTATGCATGGATGTCTACATAAATACATGGATGCATACATGCATCCATACATGTATACATGAATGCATGATGGATGCATCCATGCCTTCATGAATACAAAAATGGATTCATACACACATGATTATGCATCCATAATACATACATAATATATGTATACATGCATAATACATAGATGCATTGCATCCATAATACATGCATACATAATAGATACATGCATCCATACATCAATAGACACATGCATACATCATCTATACATCCATGCATCCATTCATATATGATTGTATGCATCCATCCATACATATATACATAATACATGCATCCATAATACATGTATACATGCATATATAATATATAGATAATATATGCATACATGCATGCATCCACCCATCTATCCATGTATGCATGCTTCATCCATGTATGAATTGATGGAAATATCCACACATGGATCTACATACATCCTTACATGCATGCATCCATATATATACACATGCATAGATGCATACATACATACTTATATGCATCCATATATGTATTCATACCTAGATTTTGTATGAATACATCCATGCATGTATGCATGCCTTCATAGATACAAAAATGCATTCATACATACATGATTATGCATCCATCCATCCATACATAATAGATGCATACATCTATTAACACATGCATCCATTCATACATGGATGAATGGTTGTATGCATCCATACATACATAATAAATGTATACACACATCTATAATACATAGAATGATTGTATGCATCCATACATGCATCTATCATAGATAATATATGCATGCATGCATCCACCCATCTATCCATCCATCCATAATACATGAACACATGCATAATACATACATGCACACATAAGACATCCATTATAATTAACATCTATTTAGAATACTTCAATATTAACAATAAGTACATATAATACATTCATTATAATTAACATCAATTCAAAATACTTCAATATTAACAATAAGTCCATGGATTCATAATACACATATGCATGCATATAGTATACATACACATGCATGCATGCCTAAGATAATACTTCAATGCATTATAATTAACATCATCTCATAATACTTCAAAGTTAACAAATCATTCCAAAACATTAACATCATATATCTATCATTAATCCTAAAACTAAGCCCCTGCCCTACATATACTTCAATAGATTAAAATTTAACATCATCTCATAATACTTCAAAGTTAACAAATCATTCCAAAACATTAACATCATATATCCATCATTAATCCTAAAACTAAGCCCATCCCCTACATACATGAATCTATAATACATGTAACATACACATATGTGCCTAAGAGAGTACTTCAACACATTAAAATTAACATCATTTCAAAATACTTCAACATTAACAAAATTATCAAAAAAATAGGGATCTTATGTAAATGTATTTGGACATATACTTAAAAATATTTAAGCCAAACTCTTAACTAAAAGAAAATATTTTATATAAAAAAGCCTTCTAAGACACATTTTATCTAAAAAAAAATATTTGAATGATTCACACCAAACTCAAGATGATTCCAAATCAAGTAAATCAACCATCTCCTAGCTCTCCTTACATTAAGATTTATCAAGGCTTAAAAAAAGCTTAGTTGAGATACAAGTAAACTTTCTAAGTATTGTGCTTCTAAAATGTGAATAATATATTTGTGCAAAGCATTGTATTGCAGTCTTTCTAGATTTAAAAAATAAATACTAAAGAATAAATAAATAACATTTATGTTAAATAGAATAATATCTTTGTGCAAAGCATTGCAGTCTTTCTAAATTTAAAAAAAAACAAAAAAAACTACTAAAGAATAGAGCAAATAATATTTCTGTTTAATGATACTAATGCCAAAACAATACCAATTTCCTGTAAGTGCACCTCTAATAAGTTTTTTTTTTTAAGAACTTCTCTATCAAGGGTTTCCATTAAGTGCACTTCCATGAAAACATATTGCATAATTCCATTTGCCAACACCAAATGTGAGATCTGATTCCATTTTTTTATGTACAAACTACAACACCACATGTCATGCAAATAATTATTGTTCCATATAAAATATGAAACAGTCAAACTCTATTTCCAATATTGCAGAACCATCTCATTAAAACAACATAAAGAACAAAATGAATATCTGTATTCATATTGATTAATTCCTTTATATGTACGATAAAATATTATGGAGCAAAATAGCATAAATGCTTTATTCATCTGTTTTCCCCATAGATGAGCCCTGCATGACAATATTAATCATCAAAAACAATAATAATATCTTGTTGCTTCAACACCTGAACACTAAACTAACAGGATGATGGATACCTCTTTTACAGTTTTGGGTTGAATAGGCGATATATTTGTGGACTTCGAAAAAATATTGTTGTTGAAAAAAAAAAAGGGAAAAAAGATCCTAGCACAATGGTTAAACAAAAATTACTGAAACAATTTGACTTAGAACAGATCCTAAGAATATCACAGATCTTTAACAAACATATTAAACCAACCCAATAAACTAACATCACAATAAATAATGTTTGAATAAATTCCTACCTTTTCTATAGGGCTGCTGTTCCTTCCTTTTCCTAGACCATATCTTTGATCCAATCCACTCAATGCTACCAGTGGTTTCCATAAAAATCTCTACCTATTTTCCAGGAAGGGTTTTATACATTTTTTCAGAGCCTTAGCCTGAACAAGAAAAACAACACTACCTCAGAATAGCAACAATATGCCTCAATGAAGCACATCCTAAAAATAGACCAGCTAACATGTATAGAAACTTTGGGATGAGAAGCTATCAGAAAAAACCAACAAAAGTAGATGAATTAGCTCTGGCTCTATCAACAAAAAAGAAACCCTCTTACCAACAAAACCCTCCAAAACAAGTTTAGAAAGAGAAAAAAAATAATCACTCACCACAAAGCTTTTCTCCAGGTAAGTTTTGTGCATTCCCAAATATCTTTGTGAAAACATAATAAAAAAATGGAAAGCATTGATGGATCTTGTCTAAATTTGGGTAGTTGAACCCCATGGAAAGTAGCGTAGAGTAGCAGAAAATTCAACCCTTCTGAGAATTGTTGTGCCAGAAAGTAGCGGAAGATTTATGTGGTAGATGCAACAATGTAGTAAATCTGAGGTGGCTGTTAGCACATCAGAACAGGAAGCAGAAGTAGCAGAAAATTCCACTTCGTTTCGCAACCCTGAATTTGATATGAAGAAACGACATATTTTTCCTGAAAAAGAAAAACCCAATTCATGAGATTGAGATTGAATACAAAGTAACTAGATGCCTCAGAAATTTAACAGGGATGATTCGTTAATTCACATCAAACTCAAGATGATTCCAAATCAAATAAATCAACCATCTCCTAGCTCTCCTTACATTAAGATTTATCAAAGCTCAGAATTTCTGATGCACAATCACTTGATGAATACAGAAACCTAAAGACCACAATATATTATATAGGGAAGAGTAAACGGTCTTTTATGGAAAAAAAAGCAAAAACCATTAAAAATCTTCTATGAAAAAAGTTTAAGAAACCTAAAGCCCACAATATACGAAGAGTAAACGGTCTTCTCTGAAAAAAAGAGAGTTAAAAAGCTTAACGATCTTCTCAGGGAAAAAAAACAAAAATGCTTTCAAATCTTCCCTAAAAAAAGTTAAAAAGCTTACGATCTTCTCAGGGCTAAAAGTAAAAACACTTTAAAATCTTCCCTGCAAAAAGTTTTTAAAAAGCTTAAAAGCTTTCCGGCCACGACACGTTTCCTATGTTTCCTATGATCTGAATCATCTGATTGTTCATTTTTATTGTTATTTTTAGGGAGGGTTATCTGAATAAAACATAACAATCTTCTCTGAAAAAAGCTTATTTGAAAAAATCCACTGCTTTTTAAAATCAAATGCTCTTAAAAAAATAATAATATAATTATAAAAAAATTTAATAAGATAATAAATATGATTTTTATTTATATTGTTATTTATATTGGTATTATATTATTACTTAATTAATTTATAAATGTTATAATATTATTTTTTTATTAGAATAATATCAATATAAATAATGTATAATGCTCATGATAATAAAATATTGATAAAATTATATAAATATTATTGTTCATATGTATATATTGTTACACTCTTAGTTTAATAATATTAATTTAATAGTAGTAATATAAGCTAATAAAATATTAATATTGTGATAATAATAAAAATATTAATTATAGAAAAAGTGGAATACGATGAGATTTTGGATTTGGAAATCTTTTGTTAATTTTTTTTTTTTCATGAGTACTTTTAGACCTAGTGATTGATGTGGTTAGAGAACAAAATAGATATGATGTAATGGTTTGGAAGAAGGATTTTGACCCATTCTCCATTTTAGTATATTTAAGTCTAAAGGTTATTACTTTTTTTAATTGTTGGGCATGCATCGAATCCAAGGCTTTGTTTCTATGCGAAAGAGAGGGGTGGAGAATCTGAGTCACCATGCAAGGATATCTTGTTTTCAATTTAATTTAGGGGACAAAGGATCTAGCTTGAGGTGAGGAGTGAGGAAGCCGACAAAAAAGAGTTTCAAGCAATCATTCATGCATGGAGGAGGTAGGTTGTCCTCCACCATGGTATTCTATGTCCATGTAAGCAACCTCTCATTTCTAACTTGGTGTTTTTCCTCAATATACACCAGTTATTCTTTGCAATAGCATTACTTTGTTCACATTTATTGTTTCACTCCACCTTTTGGTCACTTTGATTGTGATGGGTAGTGGCTTTGCTATGATCTTGGTTGTCTTATACTACGATATGAATGGAGGGTAACCCGATTGTCTTATTTGTCAAGGTGATTAGTAGAAAAAATAAAATCAAACCTTTTAAAGAAGTAATGCTTGAAAGCATGGTTAACGTGCTTGAGTACACATGTTTCCTGATAAACTTTGTTCAAGATTCTAAAGGTAATAGTGATAGGGAAAGACAAGAAGGTAAGTTGCCTCCCTACCCCTTGAGGTTACTCTCCATCTCTTCTATTCCTAAAATGATTAATGTAATTAACAATGGAAATAATTGATTGAAGAATATTGTTTATTTTCTGCTACTATTGATTGTAATAAAATTCCAGCCATGAGAATTTTGGACAAATGGTTTAGAAATGTTTGGCTTAGAAAACTTAGGATTACAATTTCATTATATAGGATGGTTCAAAAGGGCTTGTTTATAATTCCTTTAAAGGATAGTAATATGCAATAAATTTGGGCAAAGAAATAGTCCTTGAATATAGGAAATTTTGTGTTTAGGGCCTTGAAGTGGACCCTAAAAGTCATTAAAGAGGAGGGTGAAAGAAAGAAGACGAGTCCACTTTTCGTGGAACTTTTACACTTAGTCGATTTCATGAAAAAGGCTTTTATGAAATAGGGTCCCACTTGTAAAAAATGGGATCTTGTTACGCTTTGGAGTCCAAAGCCAAAATTCAAATCGAGATCCCATGAGGCATGGGACCCCTAACCTAAGTTTGTGAAATGGGACCCTATTTTGAAACATGACCCTATTTTGAAATGGGACCCCATTTCATTTATGTAAACATTTGAGGTAGGCCCCTTTTTATTGTTGTTTTTTAGTAATATTTATTGTTTTTTAGTAGCTTTTGTTATTTTTTATTATGAAAATTGAGTATATATGTTAAATTTATTTTCTTTTATTGTGTAAATGTAAAAAAAGGGTTTCATAATTGTATTTACTTTTAGACTTTTATTGGATTACACAATGAAACAAAAAATAAAATAAAATAAATGAGCAACCTAGAATACAAACCTTAAATGAATAATAAATGAGTAATCTAATGATCCACAATCATCAATGTTTCCTAGGGCCCATTATGTATTCTAGGACTCCATAGCACACATTATATATCTTAGGACCTTTTATGACACTAATGACCCTTAATTAGGACCCCTTAGGACCCATTATGTATCATAAAGGGTCTTAAAGGGCCTTAGGACCCATTAATGGGTCATATGACCATTTAGAACCCCTTAGGACCCATTAATGTGTCCTAAGACCCCTTAGTACCTAATAGCACCCATTATGTATCATAAGGGGTCCTAAGGGGTCGTAGGATACATTAATGTGTTCTAAGAATATTTCGCACCCTCTAGGACCCATTAATGTGTCCTAGGATACCTTAGAAAGTATTAGGACCCCTTAGGACCCATTACATATCATAAGGGGTTCTAAGGGGTCACAAGACCCATTAATGAGCCCTAAGACCATTTTGGTCTCCTTAGGACCTATTAATAAATCCTAGGACCCCTTAGTACGCATTATGGCCCTTAGGACCCATAATGTATCATAAGCAGTCCTATGGGGTCTTAAGGGTCAGATGACACATTATTGAGTCCTAGGACCCCTTAGGACCCATTAATGTTTCCCAGGACCCCTGAGTACCCATTAGGACCCCTTAGGACCTATTTTGTATCATAAGGGGTCTTGAGGGGTTGTAGGAACCATTAATGAGTCTTGGCACCATTTATGACCCCTTAGGACCCAATATTGTGTCATAAGACCCCTTAGTACACATTAGGACCTATTAGGACTCATTGTGTATCATAAGGGGGCATAAGGGTCCTAAGGGGTCATAGTAGCCACTAATGAATCCTAGGACCATTTAGGCCCCTTTAGGACTCATTAATGTTTCCTCAGACCCCTCAAGACCCACAATGTATCATAAGGGGTCCTTAGGGGTTGTAGGACCCATTAATGACCCCTAGGACCATTTAGGACCCCTTAAGACCCATTAACATTTCCTAGGGCCCCACAGTACCCATTAGGACCATTTAGGACCCACTATATATCATAAGGGGTCATAAAAAACATTAATGAGTCCTAAGACCATTTAGGACCCCTTAGGACACATTATGTATCAGAGGGGTTCCTAAGGGGTCATAGGATCCACTAATGAGTCTAGGACAATTTAGGACCCCTTAGTATGCGTTATGACCCCTTAGGACCTTTTGGTGTAATTTAATATTCCTAATTACACTTTACTTAAGCTTACTTAGGATAATGCATTACATTGTAGTTTGTCATTGAGACACCTAGGATTTTGCACATGGTGTAGGAGAAATTCTACTATAGGTGTGAGATCCACCTTTAATGCACATATCACATTATAATACTCATCGTGACACATACTTCATTGCATAATGGAGGATGATCCACCTTTGGTGGACATGTGATTACACCTTGCATAGGTCATAGCTTTTATTCTTCTTATCATTGTCTTCTATCATTTTTCCTATATAAGGAGGCCTATTATGTATATTTTGATAGTGTAATGTCCATATACATGATCAATAACATCATTCTTTCATCTTAATGCAATTGTCTTTCCATTCTCTTGTGGAAGTTATCTTGGTCTTTCATTTGATCCTCGGGGTGTTGTAGTGTCACCTAAAACTCTAACATGGTATCAAAGCTCTCAAGGTGTGAATAATCCTTCTCAAGAAGTGAAATCTTGGTTTGATTAATTTGTGGGTGTAGAATTTTGCAATTTGGGCATCACTATTACGTTCGAGAGGTTGTTTCGGTGAAAAATAACTATAAATTTGCCCATATTCATCAAAAGTCAAAATTGAGATATTTAATGAAATGGGAAAACAGGCTTTGCAATCGTATGACTCCTGAGGCTGAGGTGTTGAATGCTTCTGTCATCTCACTCTGTAGATCCCCATGGCTATTCTCTATTCTCCTTTCACTAGTACATTTAAGACCTTTTTTCAATGGCCGAACGTCAGAATTTAGACACTAAACTGTTGATTAATTGACACCACCCGGCGTCACAGTTTTGTGGTTAGAAAAACTATTAGTTTTGTTAGGTGTCATAATTATGACAACCATGGCCATTGAAAAAAGAGGGTGCCAACAGAGTGAACCTATCATCAAACCTATTTGTGGCCGTCTCAATTGTGATGCCTATCCGTCGCAAAAATAACAAACGACAACAACCTGTTAGAATCTTACGATGAGTAGCTATCGTTTGTAACATGTTCACCGACATAAATAATTCTAGTGCAACAGATATTTGTTGAAAATGTATGATGCATATCTATCATTTGTGGTTTGTAACGACGACTATGTTGTACATGCGATGGACATGCATTAGACATTTACAACGGATATCCGTCGTTAATGGTTGTTTTCTGATAGCGATGTTGTTAATGCGATGAATTTTTGCGATGGACAACTGTTGTTGTTTTAAATCCATCATAGTTACGATGATAATTAGTTTTTTAAAATATATATATATATATATATTTGTCGATCGAGTTGGTATCGATTCAGAATGGTGTTCTTGCAGATCTGGTTCCTGCTCATGATTTGGTTATGGATCATTCAGAGATAACTTTGCAGTAGATTCGGTAGTGACTCATGGATTATTGAGTCAAGTCTAGAGACTTGGATTTGGAATGGATCCTACCGAATCAAGACTTGTGATAGTGACTGCTCTAGCACAATTCAAAGATAACTTAGCAATAGATTTGGTAGCAGCTCATGGATTATTGAGTCGAGTCTAGAGACTTGGATTTGGAATGGATCCTACCAAATCAAGACTTGTGACAGTGACTGCTCTAGCACAAGAAGCTAGTGCGATGATCAGAGATGCATTCTTCTTGATGTGTTCATGTGATATATGTGGACCTGATTGCTTTCAGATTTGATTCAAGTGACTTCTTGACTTCTTTGGTCTGAATTTGATGTGTGGGTTCACAGTACGGTCTATGGTGTTTGTTTATGACTAGGTTCCTTACAGAGATCTGTTGATTTGGTATCCATTGAGATGGATCGATATATATTTTTCATACGTGGATTGAGATCTTAAATTATTGAGCTTCTCTTTGTTGCGAGAATAGTTTAACATTCTCTTCTTAACAGGGCCAACCACGTGAAGGTGGAAGCTCATCTGACCCCTCCTAGGAGCCTCTTATGACCCTTTACGACATTTTAAGATATCTAAGATGTATTCTTAGAGATCATAAATGGTCTTAAAGGGTCATAAGGGATTCTGGGACACAATAGCCGAGAAACATAAATGTAGGCATCATGGTCACAATTTTTTGGAAACACAACATAATTGAGTGGTATACCCAGATGATGAAACACAACTACTCCTCTAGTTCCATGTCTACACTGCATAAACAAAACAAAAAGATAAAGAATAAATTTAGAGAGTGCAGAAGAGTGATAACAACCGAAATAATATAGGGACCTATATTACTTTGGTCGTTCTCGCTCTCCTCCGCTCTCTAAATTTATTTTTTATCTATGGATTTTGTTTACTGCAGTGTAAACTTAGAACCAAAGGAGTGATATATAGTTGTGTTGCATCGTTTGGGTATACCATTCAATTATGTTATGTCTCCAAAAAATTGTGATTATGATGCCTACATTTATGTTTGTTGGCTGTTGTGATATCTACATTTATGTTTCTCATTTGTCATGTTTATGTGCATGTTCTTTATGTGTATCAACTAGAAATTCTATAAAAAAAATTAGTATCTACAATAGCCCTTTGTTAACCACATTTACGCATATGGTCCCAACAAAGTAGTGCACAAACTACACAAAGAAGGCATCGCAGAAATATGATTTCTGCTTTCACCATTGAAGCAATCTTGGCGGCACTAGCTGCCTCTCGAGCCTTGCACAAGTTGAACTCATTTCCTACATCAGATATAGATGTAGATGGGGTAAATGTAAATGTGGTTTGATTGACCCACCGAAAGTATTGACATCTAGTATTTTCCTGACAATACCAAATGTACATTAGTTCTTCATAAAATGATTAGTTGTCACATTATTTTTAAACATAAAATATAATTACGTATCCAGACCTTTTTCCTATTTGGGAAAACCCAAAATTGATGCCCAGGATTACTTGTTGTGTGTGACATCTTCAACATGCATGGGCCAACACCACATTGACACATAGGCACATTGACCAAAGTCATCGACGCTATTTCGACAAATATTGTATTATCATAAATATTGCATTGTCATTATTTTGTTCATTCATACTAATTATAATTACAATAAAAAGAAACATACTAATGTAGACTTGCACATTTTTTGGCTAAGTTGAAGTCTTTGGTTTAAATCACTAGACACTCAAGACAAAATGACAAACCAAAGACAACCATGCAATTGTAAAGAAAGGTAATTTTCTTAATCACGTCACTAATTTGTGCATGTCTAAATACTGGTGTCTTTCAAGTGATTTGATTCTATTCATACCCACTACAAATGAGAGCAGTCTTAACTAGTGAGGTTGTTTAAGCATATAGAGATTAAATACAATCTTTTAGAATGAAATTTCTCTTAACAAAAGATCAAAGATATATAAGTAGGACATATAAAATGAGGTGAATAAGATTAGTACATATAAAACAATCATTAGAACATTCCAGACATCTAGCATAATTGTACATTTTATTCATGTCATTGATGTTCTTCTTCATCCATCTCATCATCAAGATCATCGTCATCGACGACATCACCACCACCACTATTGTCATCATCATCATCATCAGCATCAACATCATCATCATTGTCATCCTCATCATCATCCTCATCAGTAGCAACATCAGTAGCAGCATCATCATCATCAGTAGCAACATCATCGTCATCAGTAGCAACATCATCATCGTCTTCTTCTTCATATTCTTCTTCGACTAGCTCTCGATCGTGATCTGGTTCTACATCATCTTCCACTTCTTCATCTTCCTCGGTATCTTCTTCCATCGCATTATACTTTATTGGTCTTCCTCTTGGATCATGTCTAACAACAAATGACCAACTTGGTTTATGTGGAACCTCTAAGTAAAATACCTACTCACATTGGCTTGGAAGAACATAGGACTCTTCTCCAACTGGCTCAAACAACCTTGTATTAATAATTGGAAATCCATTGTCATGTTCAATAACAGTTCTATCAAGATCATTTTTATTGAGTCGTAGTCTGTACCATTTCACAATGAAGAGATCTAATTTGAAGGAATTGAAGTCGCAGTCAAGTATATCAACCAAAATACCATAGTATCGATTTTG
The DNA here is from genome assembly GCA_027943335.1 of Chamaecyparis obtusa. Taxonomy (NCBI): domain Eukaryota; kingdom Viridiplantae; phylum Streptophyta; class Pinopsida; order Cupressales; family Cupressaceae; genus Chamaecyparis; species Chamaecyparis obtusa. The sequence continues at coordinate 37,073 of BSBK01004208.1, forward strand.
TGACTCTTGAGGATGTAAGTCATTTCTATATGAAATATTAGTCACTTGGAACACTGCACCTATCCTAGAATCACAAGTTCTCTTCATGTCATCTAACTTTTTGATGCAAAATTTATAACCATTGCAAAACATAGCTTTGTGGTGTTTCGCATGCAATAATGTCAAACATGTATAAATTATTACATCATGAGTTGCAAAACATATGATTGATTAATTGACAAATTTATAAGTACCTAGTGATCTCTTAAACCATATGCTAAATCTATTTCCTTTTGTGTAACATTGAGATCTCCATTGCAATGAGCTTGTATAACCAATGAAGACATGGATTCCCATGTTAATCTATGACCATCATGTTGACATCTTTCAATCCATGTCATCATCCAATCTTGATTGTTTGCAATAAACAAATGTATTGCATCTCACTCTTTAGCAGCTACACAAAAGTAAATAGATGACTTACAACATATTTATTTTGAAGATTAAAAATTAATTTACTACAAGAACATCTCATAATTTATTACCTTTCAATTTTCTAAAGCTACCATTGCCCACCAAGTACTCCCCTTCAAATTTTTTAATTGAGTCAAGATCCCAAATGCAATCTATATGGGTCTTTGCTACAAGATTAGGAAGATATTGAGTAACGTACACCATCATCTAGTATACCATATATCCCTCAACCATAGAACCCTTAGGATGTGCTCTTTGTCATACCAAACCCTTAAAAAATTTCAAGTGTCTCTCAACCATCCATATTGACCTAGCATGTATAGGTCCACACAATTTAATCTCCTCAACTTGGTGTATGAGGTTGTGTTCTTGTGCATTGAAAAAGCTGGAGGTAAACACTTTTGCATTTCACACATTAATCGACAAATTCTTTTCTTCCAATATTTTATATCTTCTTTATGGATTTCTTTAGATGACAACCACCTACAAGAGATTCAAGACATAAATATATAAATATGAGACTTTACAATATATTACTTGTTTGATATATTGAACAAATATCACTGCTTACCTCATGTATTTTCCAAGATCATATATCACTTGTTTGATATTATTGTTGAAGTTCTTTGGGAGAGATAGGGGTAGCGAATACTGCAACAATAGTCAACTAATCATTTCATACAATGAAAATTGAATGCAATTACATAAATATATTGTAAATATAAAAGATTATGACTTACCTTGATGAAGGTATGCCAGTCATGCGTTTTCATCCCTAACCCCAATTCATTTTTCTTTGATATGAGATTGCTTATATCCGCAACAAATCCTATAGCAAATCAAATTTTTCGGATCACTTTTTTTATGGCATTACTTTGTTGCTCTGTTAATAACCAAGGAAGAGCACTTGCATTAATCCGGTCTCCATTGCTATTTGATTCAATGATATTTTTCATTGCATGATTGGAATCATGAATGTCACTACAAATTTTTCCAAGTTTTTCTTTGTCATGTCTTCTGTCTAATATTTTCCACAGCGTCTCTATTACATTCTTTCCAATATGCATATTATTAAACAAATGCACAATTTGTAGATGCTCATAGTAGGGCAGCCTACTAAATTCTCTAGGATAACATTTTAGTCCCTTTGGAAGCTGGTCAGTGATGCCTTCACGACCTTCAAGATCATCAACTATATAATTAGCCAACAAAACACAATCAAAATATATAGTTTTCAAACATCGACCATTACGTGGAATGATATTACCTTGAATTCTATTATATTCCAAATGCCATAGGTGAGGTATCATTCTTCAGGGCTTTGATGTAGTCTCTTCTTTCTCATTGAAAAGATGACTTTCTGCACTTTGATACTTATGATTTCTAAGGAGGAACTGCCTATACTTATCAAACACCTATTTTCTTAAACTTTTAGAATGATGGGATTTCATCTTTGGACCACACATTGGACATGCAAATTTTCTCTTTGTTTGAAGACCTACAAGATAACGATAAAATTAGATTAAATATGTATATTTTTATAATTTGAATTATCCTGTACAACTAGAATTCACCATAACATACCATAGAAATGTGTCAACCCTGGAGCATCATGAATTATCCACACAAGCATTGCATAGAATTGAAATTCTCTTTGTCCAATTGGTCGGGAGATGTCATACATAGTGAAACCATTCCATAACATCAACAAATTGTCGATAAGAGGTGCAATATATACATTCATATCTTTCACTTGGTACTTACCTAGTTGAATTAACAACAACATCATATAATTATTGTGGTCATTTCACTCCAAGACTTATAATTGCATGTAAATAACTATAAAATAATAAGATACCTGGAATAATTATTGCCAACATAATGTGCTCCCTCTTTATTGACATCCATGGAGGAAGGTTATTATTGATAACAAAAATAGGCCACACCAAGAAAATGGATCTCATCTCTCCATGCGGATTGACACCGTCTGCTACTAGAGAAAGCCTGAGATTTTGAGGTTCCTCTTTAAAGTGTAGCCATTTTTCCTCTATGTCCATAAATGATGAGCCATCCGTAGGCATTCGAATAATTTTAGCTTGACTCCTACCACATGCATGGTAATCCATAAATTATGCCAAGCTATTGCACCTCAATAATCATTTCAGACGTGGAATAATGGAGATGTGACGAAAGACCTTGCAAGGCACCTTTTTTGTCACTTGATCATCTCGATATCTACTCGTATGGCATTTAGGGCATTCTGTTGCATTTTTGTGTTCTTTATAATAAATACTATGATCTTCAGGACAAGCATCTATTGTTTGATACTCCATTCCAATATGTTTCATAATGACACATAATTCTCGGTACGAGCAAGGGAGAACATTTGATGGTGGTAACAAAAAGTCACCTATCAATCTGCAACAAATAATATAAGTCATTACTACAACAATCTTAATGGTACATGTTTCACCTTTTATAGACTATAATGACATATATGACAAACCTTAGCATACGTGACATTGCTATGTTGCATAAACCATTCATAACCTTCAAATTCAGCAACAACAATACAACTGAGAGAAGAGTAGATTGGGAGCCTTCGTAAAGGGCCATGTCTGCCTTCTCAAGTAGAGGTATATCCTGGAAGTTGTCAATGTCATCCTCATCAGCAGCATCAGTAGCACTAGCAGCACTAGTACCAAATGTGTCAATGATCAGTGCATTCATACCATCATCTTCAAATGTGTTTTCTAGCGCATGATTGTCATCTTCCATGGGATCATGATCTTCAACTTCAATATTCACACCTCCATGTTCCTCTATATTCACACTGGGGATATCGACCTATATAAAAATGATTATAATCAAACCTCCTTCCATGGTTCATATGTATATTAATTGTGAAAACAATATAACAAACAACTTACCACTGGATTATAATCAAAGCCCCCTTCCATGTGACCATTCTCCCTACAATGTCTCGTTGCTATTTTGATTTTGATTCTTCTTGTCTTTAAGCCATTACAACTCTTGCATAGATAATAACATTTTTCATCGCCTTCTCTTTGAAAGTCAGACAACAATCTAGTGATTGTCTCCCTATTTTGATCTAATTCCCTTGTATTATCTGACATGATCCTTAATGTGTCTATCTGCAAAACAAATTGGAGATGCCTTCTTTCATTAGCTTCATGTCACCTTCTCACAGCTTCTCATTTTCTGACTATGTACTTGGAAAAAGATTTTTCTCTACTTGAATGAGGGTTTGTATATTCTGGCATGGTCAAACATGATGAAGAAAGAGGTAGAGAACCTTATACTTTTTATCCTATGTTGAGAGACAATCCTGAATTTAACTTGCTAACCTATGTTGCACATTGTTTATTTTAATTCAAAATAGAAGCATGAGGAAAGTCATGAAGATTTTTGTAATTTGACATAAATGGTTTTAATCCATCCTTTGCCAAATTGAACAGGTTTTATGGAACTGGTGTCTCCAGCTCCATAAACACATGCATGGAGTTCTTTGTTCAGTTGCAATGTTTCTAATTCATCCAACCTCAGTTTGAGCTAGATAACGAGAATAAGGAGTTATACTTCATCCTTATTTAATTTAAATTAGCTTAATAGGACGGCTAAGGCTCTACCACCATCTACAATTGATTCCTCCACCTTAAGGAAAAGGGTTGTATTCTATAGCAGGAAGCAGCTATCAAGCTATAAAGAAAATAGGCAAAATGATGACCAGACAAAGGAGCATAAAATGAGATTTTCTATCACAAGTAAACCTCAAAACTTGCCTCTAGCTCCCTCTTTTTCTTTTCTAAGCTAATCCTCCATGTTATTTAAAATATTAAGTACTCGCATAAACAATTACCATTAGTATGCTAGATCTAAAAGGTTAAATTGAAATTCATTACCATAGACCTATAATGTAGCTTTGTAGTTCATTGCCTTAAGCACTTTAGGTTGCTTGAGATTGGGATCCAATTTTATTGAAGACCAAGGTTTATTTTGTCCATTGTTCACATGATGTTACCTATGAAAACCCTACTGAAAAAGTTGGAAATGGGTGAACCAATAGAAAGAAGGAATAAGATCGATAAAAATGTGGATAGAAATGGAACCTACAAATATTTCTATGACTACATGAAGAAAAAGCATGTTGCAGACAGGGAATCTAAGCAGCTTTCCATAGTCATTTTTTAATATCTTCTCCTTCCATATTTCAACTCAGAGGACTTATAGTGTCTAGTTGTCAACAAGAATTTATCTCACAAGTAGAATAGTATTAGTAAAATATTAACATTCAAAAATTAGCTAACTTTGTAAGTATGCACAAACATGGAAATTTTGGCTCTTGTAGTGATCAATGGAATAGTTTAATTTACCAGATGAGTTCTTTGTATTTCTTTTGTCCTTAAACACGTAAAATGTGCTGGAGTTTCACCAAAAAAGCAAGCTTTCAAAATAAATATTGTTTATGGCACTAAAGAACATGTAATGTGGTGAATTCAATACTTTGTAGGAAACCAAGTAAGGGGTATTATTGAGTTCAAACACATTGAGTTGCTACAAATGAATTATAAATCATTAATTCACTATAAAATTAAAACTGAATAGGGACATAAGTAAGACATTTAATGCACTTATTATTTTGAATTTGAGCTCGGGCATCATGCAATGTTATTGTTGTCATTGCATGCTTCTTGTTGTTGTGCACCATATATTGTCTTATACATTGTTTATGAGCATGTTATTTCCATCAAGCTAGGGCATCATGCATTATTTATGAGCTCACTGTTTGAGCACCGACCAATCAAATAGGGACATGAGGTGCTCAAACAGTGAGCTCATAAACAATGCATGATTCCCTAGTTGTAGGTAGTTATCTCTTCTATAATGATGGAGGACTGAAAGGTAATGATCAATGAGGTTGATGCTATTAGATCATACATTAACACACTTACTATTTTGAATTTGAGCTCGGGCATCATGCAATGTTATTGTTGTCATTGCATGCTTGCTATTGTTGTGCACCATATATTGTTTTATACACTGTTTATTTCATTGAGACTATGAGCTATTGTAGTTGACTGTATTCTTTTGGGGTCTGATCTATTGTAGTTGTTTCTTTTTTCTTTGAATCATTGTTTACAATTACTTTTGATGCAATATTCGTGTGAGGAACAAGAACAAAATGGTGAGAAAGTGTATTTGATAAAGATAAACATGACACATTTTGTTGGGCTGATTGGGTTGGCCTGCTACATTTACATGGCCTGGCCAGATATTAAACAGTGAGCTCATGAACAATGCTAGTATTAGACAGTGAACTCATGAACAATGTATGATGCCCTACCTTGTATCCCGTGAGCCATCAAGACATTTCCTCATGAAATGATCATAAACGGGGAGTACCACATAGTGAATATCAACACCAAAACAAATAAAGAGAGATCAAACACTTCACACAACCTTGAAGGTAATAGAAACGATGCCCTACCTCTCAAAGCTCATAGGTCATTAAGCATTCCAAATGAAAAGATGTAAACAATGCCAGTATTAAATAGTGAGCTCATGAACAATGTATCATGTCCCTATTTGATCTGATAGCATCAATATAACAAACATAGCACCGACCAATCAAATAGGGACATGAGGTGCTCAAACAGTGAGCTCATAAAATAATATATTTAGTCTTAATAAAATCTTATAAAACAACATATATTGTGTGAAGTGTTTGATCTCTCTTTATTTGTTTTGTTGTTGATATTCACTATGTGGTACTCCCCATTTATGATCATTTCATGAGGAAATGTCTTGATAGCTTGCGGGCTGAAAGCTAATCCCCTTTCTGCAAAGTTTAGGCAGAGTTTGCAGGAAAAATACTAGAAAGCCCTCTCAAAGCAGTATGTTGTTGTTTCATAATAAATGATATGTAGATCTATAAATATCAAGGTTTTAGACCCATTAGATTCTTGAGCTTGATACAATATTTTCAGAGCCTTCTAAATGAAAATATTGGTTGCAAGTTGAAATTTGTCTTCAAGTGTAAGGCACAATGTTTCAACTATCTAATGTTGTTTTTTTCCAATTTGAGACAAGCCTAGAATTTGATAGTCTATATGGCCATTTTAAAAAAACTTTTGAACAATATATGACAACTTAAAACAAGACTTTCATTTTTTATCATATCACATGGAAAATTTGCAGTGAAGTTTTGGTAGTTATTCAACTTCAAAATTTGGCAATAGTCTTGCACCTCTTCTAGACTTGCCATTCTTGGTATAATTTCTTTATAGTTTCTCTGATTCATGTTTTGAATAACTCTTGCAACTTGGAGCTTTAATGTAGTCTTCTACATTATGCTAAGAAATATTTTTATGCCATGTCAAATGTTAAGATAACTTTATGTCTTGGATAGAAGATATTAAGTTAGAAAGTTCAAAATCTTCGAGAACTCTATTCAAGCTTTTTCCTGCTAGAATCTATCTGCAGCAGCCACGGGTTTTTTCAACAAATAGCTTAAGTTTTTTTAGCTATGCTTTTGATGCTATTAGATAATGTGAAAGAGGATGAGAATTTATGTTTTTGATTTGAATAAATAGTAAATCTCAAGCCCAAAAAACAAGAGTCTAGAAGTTCTGTAAGAAGCTTATGTTTACATTTTATTATGAGATGCATTTGTTCATATAAAATTACCATACAAGCTAAGTTGAATGCTTTGTCCATAGATTTTATTTCAGACTTTTAGTCTGCTTTAAGATATAGACTTTTATTTCTCACGTCCCATTGGAAAGGCATTGTTATTTGTGTGTGGGATTTTTTAGAATGAAATTAATCTAGATAGTTATTTTTCTAGTTTGAAAGTAAATTCTTTGGTCCTTTATGTATTTATTTTTGTTATTTATGTAGCACATTTGAATAATCAAATCTTTTATATTTTCTTAATTTATAGAAATTCTTTCTAGATATGCCATTGAAAAAAAATGTATATTATGGAAATACCATACAGCTCTTCTAAATTGTTGGAGCATGCTGAAATTTTCTAATTTGTTGGACCAACTAAGCATAGTTTCAAGTAGTTAAAATTTCACAGTCATCTATTAGTATCATAAATGAAGACTTATTTGTTTTCAATCAATGTTTAGCAAATTTCTTGATAATGTTGTCTAAAGTTTGAACCTTTACTAATTTAATGCTTGGTGTTCCCCAAACATATGCAAAATGTACACATGATGGACTCAAATAGTTTTCAAAGAACTCTAGTATGTTAAGGGTCCATATATTACCTCAAGGTGTTATAAATTTTTAATTATATCCTTTGCTAAAATTTATTACTTGTATCTTGTTTCAAAATCTAGGATAAAAATATTCGTGGATGTGGCTATGGTAGTATCTTGTCAAAAGGTGGAAATCATGATGAGAAATATATACAAACAAAAGTTGAAGAATGAGATTAGAGCGTAAGTGTAGCTAATGTTAGAAGGAGGTGGGGACCTCGTATGCAAGTAAGTTGTTGATTTCCTTATATTCATTAAACTTTGGTAAAATATATCCCATTATACATATTTTGTTTGTATTTAATTGATAAGAATGATTTCTCTTTCAATTCTAACTCTATCTATATATGGGTCCTAATAGACGTGTTCACAAAGTTCTTGTTATAATCAATTGTTTGAGGGGGGATTTGGGATTGCTACCATGATTAGATTGCAAACTTGAGATGACACAAACTGAGTGAAATATGTTTTCACTCAAAATAGTGAGAGAAATATGAGAAAAAAAATTGAAAATAGACACCACAGGTTTAAGATTACAAATGAGATAAAATCACTCTATCTCTTGGAAATGTTGCTGTAGGCATTTGAAACCAATTTATCTTCTTTGAGTCCTACCATTGATTATGAATGGTTTCAAACCCAGATGGGAAAAGGTTTTAATGCAGTTGCATTAATGTAGATGACCCTTATTTAGGTCTATTTTAACTAGTATGTATTAGTTGTGTCATAATAAACTAGATAATTCTTAGATTTTAAATGTAAGATTATTTTTTAATAAAGAAATTTTTGCATCTAAAGATTACATGTGTATATATATATATATATATATGAAAAAAAACTTGTATATACTATACAAGGAAAATAAATTTCAGAAGAAAATGCAAGAGTACATGCATACATAAGAGGATGAACATAAATAATAAGGGTGTCAGACATTGCTTGAAGTGATGAATTTTTGACCCGGGTATGAATCTAGTGTGCCCCTGTGTGATCCAGAACCTACAAAGAAAAGAGAGATGAAGGTTAGATAAAAAATATCTAAGCAATGAATGACATCCTATTACTGATCCTCATCTACAATTATGCATGTGCATAGTCAAGCCATACAGTTCTGAAAGAAAAACCAAGCTCACAGTCTCAATGAAATAAATAGTATATAAAACAATATATGGTGCACAACATAAACAAGCATGCAATTACAACAATAACATTGCATGATGTCCGAGCTCAAATTCAAAACAATAAGTGTGTTAATGTATGATCTAATAGTAGCAACCTCATTGATCATTACCTTTCACTCCTCCATCATTATAGAAGAGATAACTACCTACAACTATATTTCATAATTCCTCCTTTGAAGTTTATATATATATATCAAGTATAATTATGAGTTTACATCATATATTTAGTCTTAATAAAATCTTATAAAACAACATAAAACTAACCCAAAATACTTTGTCTTAATAAAATCTTAATAAAATAATATATTTAGTCTTAATAAAATAATACACTTACTATTTTGAATTTGAGCTTAGGCATCATGCATTGTTCATGAGCTCACTATTTGATTACCATCCAATCAAATAGGGACATGAGGTGCTCAAACTGTGAGCTCATAAACAATGCATGATGCCCTAGCTTGCAGCCCGCAAGCCATCAAGACATGTCCTCATGAAATGATCATAAACAGGGAGTACCACATAGTGAATATCAACAACAAAACAAATAAAGAGAGATCAAAAACTTCACACAATGCCTTGAAGGTAATAGAAATGATGCCTTAGCTCTCAAAGCTCATGGGTCATCAAGCATTCCAAATGAAAAGATGTAAATAATGCTAGTATTAAACAGTGAGCTCATGAACAATGTATGATACCCTAGCTTGCAACCTGTGATCCATCAAGATATTTCCTCATGAAATGATCATAAACGGGGAGTACCACATAGTGAATATCAACACCAAAACAAATAAAGAGAGGTCAAACACTTCACACAATGCCTTGAAGGTAATAGAAACAATGCCCTAGCTCTCAAAGCTCATGGGTCATCAAGCATTCCAAATGAAAAGATGTAAATAATGCCAATATTAAAAAGTGAGCTCATGAACAATGTATGATGCCCTAGCTTGCAACCCACGAGCCATCAAGACATTTCCTCATCAAATTATCATAAGCGGGGAGTACCACATAGTGAATATCAATAGAAAAACAAATAAAGAGAGATCAAACACTTCACACAATGCCTTGAAGGTAATAGCAACGTCGATGCCCTAACTCTCAAAGCTTGTGGGTCATCAAGCATTCCAAATGAAAAGATGTAAACAATGCCAGTATTAAACAGTGAGTTCATAAACAATATATGATGCCCTAGCTTGCAGCCCGCGAGCCATCAAGACATTTCCTCATGAAATGATCATAAAAAGGGAATACCACATAGTGAATATCAACAACAAAACAAATAAAGAGAGATCAAACACTTCACACAATGCCTTGAAGGTAATAGAAGTGATGCCCTAGCTCTCAAAGCTTGCAAGTCATTAGGCATTCCAAATGATAAGATGTAAACAATGCCAGTATTAAACAGTGAGCTCATGAACTATGTATGATGCCCTAGCTTACAACCTGCGAGCCATCAAGACATTTCTTCATGAAATGATCATAAATGGGGAGTACCACATAGTGAATATCAACAAAAAAACAAATAAAGAGAGATCAAACACTTCACACAATGCCTTGAAGGTAATAGAAGTGATGCCTAGCTCTCAAAGCTCACAGGTCATCAGGTATTCCAAATGATAAGATGTAAACAATGCCAATATTAAACAGTGAGCTCATGAACTATGTATGATGCCCTAGCTTGAAGCCCATGAGCCATCAAGACATTTCCTCATGAAATGATCATAAATAGGGAGTACCACATAGTGAATATCAACAACAAAACAAATAAAGAGAGATCAAACACTTCACACAATGCCTTGAAGGTAATAGAAGTGATGCCTAGCTCTCAAAGCTCACAGGTCATCAGGTATTCCAAATGATAAGATGTAAACAATGCCAATATTAAACAGTGAGCTCATGAACTATGTATGATGCCCTAGCTTGAAGCCCATGAGCCATCAAGACATTTCCTCATGAAATGATCATAAATAGGGAGTACCACATAGTGAATATCAACAACAAAACAAATAAAGAGAGATCAAATACTTCACACAATGCCTTGAAGGTAATAGCTCTCAAAGCTTGCGGGTCATCGAGCATTCCAAATGCTAATTAAGATGTAAACAATGACACTAAAATTGATTTAATGAGAAGAAAAAGCTTGAATGCCTACCTTAAGTGCTAGTGCCCTCTTCCCACATGGTGTCGACCTCTTCACACATGCCAAACTTGAATGCCCTCTTTGCGCCACACAAAATTGCAGTGTCATCTTCGCGACAACTCTTCGAATTCACAAATTACAAATGACACTTTCTTTTTTTCTTTTTTTTTTGTTTATAACCAAATGGGTGTCACAATTACGATGATAGCATCTCTATTACGACACCATTGGGGGCACTTGCAAAAAAAAACACAAAAAACAAACACAAATTCTAGTGGCGTCGCAAATTGGCATCGAAATTTGACCCCAAATGTTGTAGTGTTTGTTGTATCATGCTTTTTGTGGTATTTTTCACTTTGTTTTTCCCTCTTCTTGGTTTGGTTCTCTTTGTTTTTCTTCACTCCATTTTCTATGTGTTCTCTTTGGGGTGTGATTAGGGTTTTCTTAGGGATGTCTTCGAAGCCAGGTCCTCTCGGCTCCTAGCCTGGTTCATCCATGTGTGAGTTTGGAGCCACTACGACAAATGATGGAAAATCCTTAAGCATGGATATTGATGGAGGTAATAAAGATATTAATGAAGATTGTCAGGATAATAATGCTAAAATGTGCCAAGGGGAATCCACTAAGATTAATAATGGGAAGTTGGAGGACAAGTTGTCATACAAAGAAGTGTTGGCAGAATAGTACTCTCAGCCGGAGTGTCCGTTATCAACCACTTTCAATGGATTTTTCCTCGCCAGCAATGAGCCAATTCGATGGCCCGTAACCGATGGAGATAGATGGGGTGGGGACATCGCTGAGGATGGCATGGTCAAAGATGGAGAGGGTGGAACTGGTAAGCCTGCTCTCCATGAACTTCAGACTCTCTCACTCTCCCCTAATGAAGATATCATAAAATCCATTAGGAAGGAACAATTAAGGCTTAAAGAAATTGCAATTTTCTTTGTATGTTTAGAAAAAGATTTTCTTCCTGCAAGAAATTTTTTTGATGATTGGATTGCGCATGTTTGGGGAAAGAAACTAGGTATTCAAGTCAGTTTCTGCAGGATGATTCAGAAGGGTCTATTTGTTGTTTTTTTTCAAAACACATGCCATGCATTAAAGGGTTCTTAAAAAGAGGCACTGGAATGTGGGTCGGTCCATCTTTAAAGATTTGCAATGGTCTACTAAAGGGAAAGTCGAGTGGGTCATGGCTTGGGCTATTCCACAATGGGTGGAGATTAGAAATCTCCAACGTGAATTTTGGCCTTTTATAGCCCAAATTGTCCACCCTCTTGGGTCGGTTCTGCAAATTGAGGAAGCAAGATATAATTTACCTCATTTGAATGCTAGAATCTTGATGGCCCTTGAACCAGAACTTGAATTCCCAGATATTATTTTGATGAACTTAGAAGATGAACAATTTTCTTGGGAAATTGCACTTTTAGGTGATTTAAGTTCTTGTTTTCATTGTAAGCAAAATGGTCATTCCAAAAGGGAGTGTCCAGCCTTGCGGGTTCCACAGAACCCTAAATTTTCCAATAAGTTGAATACAAGTGATAGAAAGGATGGCTCAGAGACTATTGACCCTAATAAGGAAAAAGATGCTAATATTTCAAAAATTGATGTGATCGGACCAGTGGATGGTAAAAACTCAGTCCCCAAGCCGAATGTTAACAGCGAGATAAATAACAGTTAAGATAATACAGATAAAGATGTTTTTTTATGTGTTAATAATCCCTTATTTGATGGAAAGGAAACTATGGGTCAGAATAATGTTGCTCTCGAATCCCCAGCCGATTGTCAACCAATTCCCAACCATGAGATAAAATATGTTAAAAGCTATGAAAAAATTCCACCCCCCCAAACCGAATGCTCAACAATTGGCACTAACATCTATCAGTGAGAAAGCTGCGAGTGTTAGGAGGAATTCCAATGGACCCCTAAATAGAGAGAAGGGGTTTCAGGAAATCTTTAAAGTTAACAGTGGACACAAACTACAAAATGAAGTAGCCACACCTGTGGCTAAAGAACATTTTACCGAAGTTAATAAAAATAAAAGAAAGATGGTTGAAAGAACATCCTTGTCTAACGACAACAAAAACTCTGAGAAGGGAATTCCAGATTGTTTTAATAGGCTCTATAATAACTCCAAAAAGTTACCTCAATGATACACATACATAGTTGGAATGTGAGAGGGCTAGAGATGCCTGACAGAAAATATTTGGTCAGGAAGTGGTGCAATAAACTCAAAGAAAAAGATATTATATGTCTTCAAGAGATTAAGGTTGTTGGCTTTCAAGCATACACCAGTATGAAATTCATCTGGGATAGAGCTATTGGCTTTCACTCTAATCATCCTAGAGGTAAAGGTGGCATTGCCATTCTGGTTGGACCCCAATGGGCTGACAAGCTCAATTCAAATGGCTCCTCTCCCTGTAACAGAGCATTATGGGTCACATTCAAACATAAGGATTTTTTTATTGGTGTGTGTAATATCTATGCCCCCAATGACTATAGAGATCATGTTGCCCAGTGGGAATGGTTAATTAATGGCCTTCCTAAAGCACACTGTATTTTTGTTGGAGACTTTAATATGGTGGAGAGTAGGGAGAATAAGTGTGGTGGCAATGTCCAAGGGTGGAAAGGGATGAGTTGTTTTTCTGGTCTAATTTGAAGAGGAAGTTCAAAATTGAAGACCCCCTCAGGCTTAAGAAGAGTTCCTTCTTGGATATTTGGTTCACATGGTGTAATAACCAAGTAGGGCAACAGAGAGTCTACTGTAGGCTTGACAGGATCTATGCAGAAGAGTCTGTTTTCTCCTTTGAGAAGTAGGATGGCAGGGCTCCAGTGTGTGTTTCCTCCACAACTATGTCAGATCACCAACCAATCTATGTAGTAGTCTCCTTGGAATGTGTTGATGGTAATTATCCTATTAAGAAAAATAATAGCTTTAAATTAAATACCTCACTTCTTAAGGATCATGACAATGATGAAGCTATTAAAATGGTCACTAGTTTATGTAAACTTTGTAATCAAGGATTGAATAAAGTAGACGTGGATCCATTTAGTGGACTCTTGGAGGAGTATCTACCAGATTATAGGGAAGTAGAAGGCCATGATCATAAATCGGGAAGATCATACCCTACAGTGAACCCTTAACTCTTCAGAGAAAGAATTGCAAAATAAGGGGTCCGACCCACAATTGGAGGAAAAGATTAAAGAGATTAAGTGCCAACTTAAAAACTGTGAACAATATAAAATCAATGGGAAAAAGACCAGGGCTAGGATGAATTGGATGAAAGGTGGTGATAAAGGCTCTAAGTATTTATTCAATATCATTCGTAGTAAATAGAAAAGAGAATGCATTAAAGGCATTCAAATTGATGGGGAAGTCTCTATGGATTCTAACAATATTAAAGAAGCTTTCTTTAACTTCTATAAGAATTTGTTCTCCTCAGAATTCAGTGACCACAATATCAAAAAAATGGAGGAATGCCTTAGGTTGATCCCTAAGAAAATACAGGATATGGATGCTAATAGACTCAACCTGCCAGTCTCACTGGTGGAAATTGAAGATGCAATCAAGTCCCTGGCTAATGATAAAGCCCTCGGGCCTGATGGAATCCTTGTTGAGTTCTATAAAACTGATATAGATTGGATTGGATAGGAATTGTTAGAGCCATATGAGGATGCCTTCCATCATGGCTCCTTGGGTGTTGACATTAATAGGGGAGTTATCAAGCTACTCCCCAAAGATGGTGACAAATCTCTGGTGAAGAACTAGAGGCCCATTACACTCCTAAATCTGTCTTATAAGGTGATTGCTAAAGTTTTGGCCAAAAGGATTGGTAGCTTATTGAATGATTTTATATCTCCAACTCAAACAGGATTCATTAAAGGGAGATTCATCCTTGAAAACCTGATTACCAGTTGGGAAGCAATGCATTGGGCAAAGAGTGAAAAGCAAAATGTAGTCATGGTTTTGTTGGACTTCTAAAAGGATTATGATAGGATTGAGTGGCCCTTTGTTATGGGAATGCTAAGGGCATTCAGATTCCCCCTTTAATTTTGTAATTGGATCAATATCCTTCTCATAGACTCTTCTACGGTTATAGATGTAAATGGAGAACTCTCTGAAAGCATTACCCTCCAAAGGTCCATCAAGTAGGTGTGCCCTATTGCCCTAGCCTTGTTTTTTATTGTTGTTGATGCCCTTTTTTATATCTTGAGAGCCCCTCAGCTAGGTCCCCCTGTTAGAGGAATTACCCTCCCTAATGAGGAATCCTTGCTTAATGCCCAGTTTGCAGATGACACAACACTGTTTATTATTTTGGAAGAGAAGAACTTTGATAACATGCTACATATATTTCAATTCTTTTGTGATATCTCAGGTGCCAAAGTAGCCCCTCACAAATCCTTGGTCATTGGTTGGATGTCTACTCCTCCAGACTGGGTAGTAAGTAAAGTCTGGAGATGGTTAGGGCCTAATGACATAGTAAGATATTTGGGCATTCCCTTCTCTATTGACCCATCCCTCAAAGAAATGTGGAACTGGCTATATGCCAAGATTGAAAAGAAATACATCAAATGGCAGACACACTCATTATCCTTGGCAGGTAGAGTTCAGATTGTTTAGAAAGTTTTGTCAGCCTAACACATATATTTTTCATCTGCATGGCTATTTTCTAACTATCAGACTGGGCAGATTGGGAGAATTATGAGAGAATTTCTCTAGTTTGATGGCCTTGGCAACAAGAAAAGGCACTATGTCAAATGGTAGTGGTGTTGTCTACCTAAAAATAAAGGGGGCCTGGGCATAAGAGATTTGAAAGACCAGGGTATGGCTCTGGCATCCAAATGGGTTACACAAGTTGTGATAGGTGATGAACTATGGAAGGTTTTGATCAGGAACAATGTCAATAAATCAGTTATCAAAAAAGGGAAAGGATGGAAAGATGTGCCTCTTTGGGACAAATTGATGGGATCCATGAATTTGTCAATTTTTGGTTCCAAAGTGTTTCAATCCATTTGGAAGGCATGGGTTCAGGTAAGAGATCTTTTCCTATTCAGGGGTGCCAGTGGTGGTCCTCCTACATACTCGATGGTTGATAGATCAATTTGGTGGGGGGTGGAGGAAAACAAAAAGCCTTTGGCTTTAACTCAAAGCTACTCTGCCAAGAATTGGGCTAAATATGGTATCTCTACTATTTAAGATGTATTGATTGACAATCAGCTTGGGGATTGGGAGGAACTATCCAATAAGTACCATATCCCCAGCTCGCAGAAGAAGACATATTCTATCCTTTCTAAGGTTTTGCGTTCCTTCTTTCCTAGTAAATGTATGACCACAAGTCAGTTCATGCAGTGGGTTAAATGGAAGGATGGTAGTGAGCTCCACAAAATCTCTACTAAATAGATTTATGATATGTTGAAAGATAAAAGTGACATTTTTGAGAGGGTGAACCTTGGTTGGGGGCTAGATTTCCTGGTATCTAAATGGAAAACCTTTTTTAACTTTTTTTGGTACTCCCATTGTGAGCCTAAGAAGTCTTGTTTTAGGTGGCTTTTGCTCTTAAAGAAATTTGTTGTGGGTAACATCCTGCCACATGGTTTAGGAGAACCTATTTGGTGTGATTTTTGTTCTGTCCCTGAGTCCTATGAGCATTTATTTTTTAATTGTGCTTATGCCTGGTGTATATGATCTATCTTTCTTGGGTCTCCAGTTGTATGGAATAGCAAACCTAGTCTGTCTTGGTCTAAAATTCTTTCCAGTTATGTTGAGTCTTTTAATTTTAAAATGAATTCTTTTTGGTCTACTCTTACATGTGAAATTCTTTGGTTTTTATGGAAAGAGCGGAATAATGAGATATTTCAGAAGTGAAGGAGACAACTTACTAAGTTTGGATGTAAACTCACACATTTCCACATCATGTCACAGGTTGCTACTTCTTTAGAAATCTCCAGGGACAGGTTTATGATCCTTATGAGAGAGGCCAACTGTTGATCCATAAAGATGACATTGTCTCTTGCCAATACTTCTCCATGCACAAAGACATGCTCCGGTAGAGGGAGTTTGATAGTCTTAACTAGTTCATCAAAGATATGCAGCTTGAAGATAGAAGGATGCCAGGACTTGATACACAAAGTTAGCAAGGGAACTTCCTCTTTTTGTTCTTGACCAGTTTGCAGTGCAGCAGATACTCAAAGGATTACAGTCCTCTTTTTGTATTAACAAGCATTAGTTGTATCTAATACTCCACTTTCAAAACCTATGAAATGTTATATATGTTATGATGTAAATCATGTATACTGAGAACTCTGATGTAAAGCATGTATACCGAGAACTCTGATGTAACTCAATTTATCAACTATGTTAATACAAAAAAAAGTCAAAATTGAGACAAAGTATTTTGATAGACTATGTCATACGGCTTGATTTTCCCCTCTATGGTACAATTTAATTAAAAAAATTATTTTCTACATGTTTAAAATTTTTGCAATTTTTATATCATACTCTCGCTCAAAATATTGGGGCTCAAAACACCTATACATCCTCTATTTTTTTTCAGAGTACTTTCTGCATATCGGAGGTCCTATAGAATCCAGATCTGACTACACCGAAATATTCTATCAAGAAAATATTCCCAATCAATATCTTCTAAAAACACCGACCCATGATCTAATAGTTTCCTAGTGACTTCTGCACACTCCGACTGCCATTGCTGGTAGTTCACCTATCTCTTGCAGGACATTGAATATAAAATAGTTGTATTGAATTATAGCCCCAATGTGAGACTAATACTTGCACCAAAGTGGTGGATCTCACACCCCAAGTTAGGTTAGCGTAGTGACACCTCAGTTTCTACAGTGCCACATGAGCATCCAGCTCATCGGGCCCTAATACACGGTGATAACTCATCCAACACATCAACAAACAAGGAAAACTTTAGTGGCGAATGTCACATGTCAGCAACCTGGGATTTGGAAAAAATAATGTGTATATCAGGTTGACTGTGCTGTCCAAACTTTATAAATATTGGGCTGAATGCCCTGGTCCATCACCCAATGGTTTATGTATTTTCCCCCTTTTCTTTCACAATATCGCTAATTGAATCTAATTGTTGGACACTATAAAATGAAAAAAATCACCTATAATTTCCAAAGCTTATCGTAATTGACAACCATATTCGCAATATGTGGTCAACATTTAAGGTTAGGGTACGAGTTACATATATAGATTTGACATGTGTCTCTATTCCAGAGACTTGCAATGAAACTTTATGTCTTTTAAAACTTCGTATCGAGATAGATTTGACACACGTCTCTATTCTAGAGACTTTTGGGGGAATCTTTGTGTCCTTTAAAACCTTGGACCGAAATAGAATCCCCGCCATTGATCTCGAGTCATCCAATGGTTACAAAAAGTAGGGTGAGCTCCTATCAACATATAGAAAATTAACTCACGATACTGTCTTGGGGGTGCTACTCCCAAACCCCTATCGAATAATGATGGTTTCTAGGTATGTGTGCATGTCATCACGATTTTCTTTGATAATGAAAGATTCACCAATATTTTATAGAATTTTCATATAATTAAAAAAAAATCTCCAATACAACTAATATTTTTTTCTTCTGAAATTTTTTTTTTGCCAACAATATTAATTCCCCTCCCCCCCAAAAAAAAATAATGTAGGATTCGCCAAGATTTTACACCTTTTCCCAGGAGGGGGTTTCTTAAAGTTATCTCTATCAACAAATTGTAGTGCAACACAAGTCACTTGCAACATCAACCCAATCAGAAGGATCTATTCCGCCACATCATTGCCTACCCAATATAGTTAGTGTCTAGTCAAATGGCATTTTTTGTCCATTTTCAATTTTTTTGTCTCAAAATTGATGCCCATTTGTATGTCAAACAAGGGTAGGAGGTTATTTTCCTACAACTGTCATACAACCATCAAATTTAATCACATAGATAGATGATGTCATCACCATGTTTTAAAATTCCTTTCTTTTAGCATTAGAGTTTTTGAGTTTTTTAGCTTAACTTCAAACCCCTATATCTTGCTCATTTTTAATCCTTTTTTCGAGCATTTTTTTTTTATTTGGGGTAGAATTCCCTGAAATTTCCAATGGTGGAATTTTTTTGATTTTGGTGACAAGATTAATCACAATTTGAAAATTTTCATGATTGTACTTGTCTATTCTTGGATTCTACAACTTTCAGAGCTTTCTTTGGGCACATACGATAACATTTTTAGATGATTTTTTTAAAGTGCATGTTTTACGTCTACTTCTAGATCTGCAATTAGATTTCAGTGATTTGGAGTAGAAATATTAATTTCAAAAATAGGTCATTTTGGGGCTATATATGCACTTGGTTAATCTTTAGATTTCATTTTTATGATTTACATCAGTGATTTCAAGGAGTTATCAATTTGTTTTAGTCATTATTTGGTTACATAATGGAAATTTCAAAAGTCACAATCCTCACTCCATATAATTATCATGAATGGAAAGAATATGTTTTTAATCAGTTGTTGAGTATTGGATTTCTTAGAATGATTCTTTGGCAAGATCTAGAACCAACTACAAGTGTTGTAGAAAGGAGAAAAATGTTTGATCAAAAGGATAAAGCACTTGGCTCTCTTAGATGATCCATCTCTCCTAATTTTCTATATCATATTGCATCTTGCATACATCCTCATGATTCTTGGAAAATCATGGAGGGACTCTTTGGTAAACCTGATAGAATTAGAAAATTCGGATTGGAGAATGACCTCATAGGTCTAAATCCTAGTGATTTTGACAATACTCAAGACTTTTTCTCTACTTTCAATTCTATTAGATTGGAGATTTCTAATTGTGGTATTACTAAATATGATGAACAATTGATATTATCTATTCTTTGCAAGCTAGGTCTTGTATATTCAATATTTTTTTCTACATTCTATGCTACTATGGATGGTCTTGTTAGTGCATACAAAATTCCTTCTCTTGATGAATTTGCAACTCAAATCACAAGGGAACAAGAAAAGTTAGCACACATGGGTCAATTGAAGCCTTTGAAGCATCATGCATTGGTTGCAAATGCTCCACTCCAAAGGCTTCCAATGGAAAAGGAAAGAAGAAACATAAGGATTCTAAGATTTATGAAAATGGTGATGATTCTCTTTCACAACATGTACATATGAATCCAAGTCCTCTTCAAGAGAGGAATCATCTAGAAGAAAGAGGGAAAGATGTGCATATTGTAAAAAGCTAGGATATGATGAGCACAAATATTTCCATAAGACTATTGATGAGCTCACTCACATTATTCAAAAGAACAATATTAATTTTCCCTCATTAGTGTCTACTCCTTCTACACATTTGGAAGCTTTTCCTTCTACATTTACATCATCATCATCCAAGGATAAAGATGAAGGTCAAGCACTCATATCCTCTACACATCCTGAGCAAGGTAAATGGCTTCTTGATTTAGGTGGTTCACATCATATGGAATCTTCTATGGATTTTTTTCTTCTATTGAGCCTTGTAATTCTATAAATATATTGATGGGTAACAACACATACATGAAATTTTGTGGGAAAGGTTTTGTTCCTATTGGAAAGGGGACATTTAATGATGTTCTTTGTATACCATCCTTGACCACTAATCTCCTTTCTATTTATCAAATTACTCATGGGGCACAAGATAAAATTTTTGATTTCACTCTTGATTATGTCTACATTAGGGACATGGAGACTAGAGATGTCATAGCTATGGGAGTTTTTGATCATGCATCATGCTTATATTCTTTTTCACATTTTGTTGATAATGATAAAGATGTTCATGATGTTCCCACCCTTTTACCAAGGGTCAATTATGTATGTGAGGAGAACTTTGGACACTTGAATCATTGTGTTCTTGAGACAAGTGTTGAGCTTTCTACTCCTCCATCTCCTACTTCTTTGGGCTTGAGTTCTACTATTCAACATGATGATCATAGAGCTTCAGATCTTGCAGTGTGGAATGACTACTTGGATGGAATTTAAACATTGTTTGTTGAGTCTCATATTGTGGATGTGGGAGACATACTTGAGGGGTTTTCTCTTCTTTTTAATGAAAGTTTCATCATAGTTGGAGACACTTCTTCTCATTCTTTATGGATTGACATGTTTGATACTTCTCCTTCACTTGGTTTGTCACATTTCATGGTTCAGTTTGATGATGTGATGGATTCCTTGAGGTTGGAGATACCTATTTAGTCTTCATAGATGCATACATAGAGAAATTGATCTTCTTCCTCCTTCTATTTGCACATGTATTGGCTTCTTCATCATTTCATGTATTTATTTCTTCTTAAGGGGATACATGTTTCTTGTAGGCATTGGATTATATTTTATTTGTAGGTACTCTTCATCAACATTGGAGCTTCTTCATTATGGGGGGAAATCATGGCTCATACTATACTTCTTATGGGGGGATAATTTTTTGTATTTACATGATGTATGTAGTCCTTGGGGGGTCTTGAGTACTCCATCCATTCATGTATCTTGTTTTTTTTCATCTCTCTTTTCTGGGGAGGGTTTTTCTCATGAGATTTTCCCTCTTTGTATGCTTTATTAGAGATTGAATTTCATGTATTGCATTGCATATTATACATGGATACCTAACATGGTCTACTTCTTCCTCCTTCTATTTGCACATGTACTAGCTTCTTCATCATTTCATGTATTTATTTCTTCCTAAGGGGATACATGTTTCTTGTAGGCATTGGATTATATTTTATTTGTAGGTACTCTTCATCAACATTGGAGCTTCTTCATTATGGGGGGAAATCATGGCTCATACTATCCTTCTTATGGGGGGATAATTTTTTATATTTACATGATGTATGTAGTCCTTGGGGGGTCTTGAGTACTCCATCCATTCATGTATCTTGTGTTTTTTCATCTCTCTTTTTGGGGGAGGGTTTTTCTCATGAGATTTTCCCTCTTTGTATGCTTTATTAGAGATTGCATTTCATGTATTGCATTGCATATTATACATGGATACCTAACATGGCCTAGTATGCCTAGTAGTCGAGACCCATTTTGTATTGTGATTTTTAGTGCATTCCCCTAAGTTGCACTTAAGGGTGGGTGTTTGTGTAATGTAATTCTCCTAATTAAACTTTACTTAAGCTTACTTAGGATAATACATTGAATAGTAATTTTTTATTAAGACACCTAGGAGTTTGCACCTAATTTAAGCACATGGTGTAGGAAAAATTCCACTATAGGTGTGAGATCCACCTTTAGTGCATATATCACACTATCATCCTCATCATGACACATACTTTATTGCATAATAGAGGATGATCCACCTTTGGTGGACATGTGATTACACCTTGTATAGGTGATTACACCTTGTATAGGTGATACCTTATCTTATAACCTTTCCATTCTTTTATCTTAATTTAATTGTCTTTTCATTCTATTGTGGAAGTTATCTTGGTCTTTCATTTGATTCTAGGGGTGTTGTAGAGTCACCTTAAACTCTAACATGACCCATTATGTGTCATAAGGGGTCCTAATGGGTCCTAAGGGGTTGTATGAAACATTAATGAGTCTCAAGACCATTTAGGACCCATTATGTAATGTAAGGGGTTGTAGGACCTATTAATGAGTCATAGGACCATTTAGGACCCATTATTGTGACCTAGAACCCCTTAGTATGAATTAGGACCCCTTACGACACATTATGTATCGTAAGGGGTCCTAAGGGGTCTTAGGACCCATTAATGAGTCCTAAGAACATTTATGACCCCTTAGTATGCATTACAACCCCTCAGGACCATTTATATATGATAAGGGGCCCTAAGGGGTTGTAGGAAACAATAATGAATCCTAGGATCATTTAGGACCCATTAGGACACATTAATATTTATTAAGACCCCTTAGTACCCATTATGTATTGCAAGGGGTCCTAATGGGTCGCATGACCTATTAATGAGTCCTAGGACCATTTAGGATCCCTTAGGATCCCTTATGTAGCATAAGGGGTCCTAATGGGTTATTGGACCCATTAATGAGTCGTAGGACCATTTAGGACCCCTTATGACTCATTAATGTTTCCTCTAACCCCTTAGTACCCATTATTACCCCTTAGGACCCATATGTATCATAACAGGTGTTTAGGGGCATAGGACCCATTAATGTTTCCTAGGATCCCTTAGTATGCATTATGACCCCTTATGACCCATTATGTATCATAAGGGGTCAGGGGGCCCATCAATGAGTCCTAAGATCATTTACGGCCTCTTAGGACTCATTAATGTTTTCTTTGATGCCTTTGTACCCATTAGGGACCCTTAGGACCCCATATGTACCATAAGGGGTCTTTAGGGGTTGTAGGACCCATTAATGATTCCTAGGACTGTTTAGGACCCATTAATGTTTCCTAAGACCCCTTAGTACTAATGAGGACCACTTAGGACCCACTATGTATAATAAGGGTTCCTAAGGGGTTATAAGAACCATTAATGAGTCATATGACTATTTAGGACCCATTAATGTGTTCTAGGAACCCTTAATATGCATTAGGACGCACTATGTATCATAAGGGGTCCTAAGGGGTCATAGGACCCATTAATGAGTCCTAAGATTATTTATAACCTCTTAGGACTCATTGATATATATATATGTATATATAATATATATATATATATGTATATGTATATATATATATATATGTATATATATATATATATGTATATATATATATGTATATTTATATATATATATATGTATATATATATATATATATATATGTATATATATATATATATATATATATATATGTATATATATATATATATGTATATATATATATATCTATGTATATATACATATATATATATGTATATATAGATATATATATGTATGTATATATATATATATGTATATATATATATATGTATATATATATATATATATATGTATATATATGTATATATATATATATATGTATATATATATATATATATATAATATGTATATATATATATATATATATATATATATATATATATTATATATATATATAAATATATATATATATGTATATATATATTATATACACATATGTGTGTGTGTGTGTGTAAATATATATATATATGTATTTATATACTAAGGTTGTTATAAATAGCAGAGAGAAGTTCAAAAGGAGTTTGTTGAAAGCATGATGAAAAAAATATGGTTGAAAATTGTACTAAGATGACAACAAAAGCTACTACACTATTGCATTTCAGCTATAGATAATTCTTAACTTACCTCCAAATCCTCTTCCACATTATTGACTTCCCATATACCCCTTCATTTGCTAGTCTATTTTCCCTTGAATTGCCTTCCCTGTAGATATGATTAAAGGTGCTTTTTTAAAAAAAAATTGGTTAATGTTAAAGCTCTTGAAAGCACTGCATTAAGTTTCCAATTGGACATTGATCCTTTTCTTAGTGATTTTATAACTATTGTTGAATCTCCTTCTATTTCCAGCTTATCCACCTTCATTTTTTTGCATATCAGAAACCCTTCTACCAGTGCCATAAGCTCAATTATGTTGTTGATCTTAGTGCCTATTGGTTTTTCTATGCATGCCACTTCCTTACCTTCCATATTATGGATGCAACAACCATGCCTGCTTTCCCTAGGTTACCATGAGACACACCATCAAAGTTGAGCTTGAACCATCCCTTTTCAGGAGACATCCATCTCACTTTCTTTCTTTTTTGTTTTATTATCTTCCTCACCCAGCCCAACATACTAAGGTATCTTTAAACCAATCCATCTACCTCTCATTTTTTCATTCCAATGCATCATCTTGGATTCGTTTTTATGCTGATGCATGATTTCACTGTTAGATGTTTCTATAATGGTTGCCTCAATTTTGTTTGTAAGTCGCTCCCAATTCAATTTCTTTTCTTTGAACATATGCTTGTTTCATTTGTTCCATAATTCTCATAGAACAATTGAAGGTTCTTTTAGCCATAGGTTACTATATAGGCAGTTCCTTTTGATGATGTGTCATGATTGAAACAAACATAAAATAGAATGTGGAAGGATTGATTTCCATCCAAGTTTATTACATAGCCACTACCAACACTGGCTAGGAAATTTGCAATTTAATAAAATGTGATCTGCACTCTCCCCCTCTCATTCACATTAATGGAACCTACTGAGGCATTCATACCCTAATATTTTAAATCTTTCTGCAGTCAAGATCTTTTTATATGAGGCTAACTAGGATAAAAATCCTTCCTTAGGTAGGAATCTGTTGTCCTAGCACAATTTAGAGGGATCTTAGTTTTTGGTCTTTGTTACTTCTTGATGAGAAATTTGTACCCATCCTTAGTATTATATTCTCCTAATTTTGAGCCATCCCACACTAATCTATCTTGTTTTAACTAAAAGGTTATATTTATATTAAAAAGGATACTCATGAGCGTCTTCCTTTCCTCTTTTGGGATATTAGTATTGTCAAAATATTTCCACCTCCAACCATGATTTAGGCCTTCCTCTAATATTCCTATGTAGTCTTTAACATACTTACCCCATTGGGCTTCTAAGATGTCCTTGGAGTTCTCAAAGTTAAATAAACTATCAATTGATGTAAAACCTCCCCATAAATCCCTCAAAAATAGGGTTTTCTCACCATTACCTAGGTTCCAAGTCAATTTTTCCATGATGACATTTCTACATTCCAGCATAAAATTCCATATGCATAATCCTTTAGGGGGGGAGCAGTCCTAAATATACTAGTTGGCTGGTTGGATTGAGGTATTTGTGGTATATGATCTTCACCCAATTTAGATGGGGGTTCATATACATTTTCCACACTACTTTTCCCCCTAAGGCCCTACTTTATTCCTTAATATTTTTTATCCAACACCCCCCTCCTCCTTTGGTCTACACACCTTGTTTGACTGAGCTACTAATGAGATATTTTCCTTATCACCCTTTCCCTACCAAAAGAAGGTTCTGAGGTTCTTATTTAGTTATGTTCCTTTTCCTATAGGTAAATTAATGCATAAAAATGATAGATTGGAATAGCTAAAAGTACAAGTTTTAACATAGTTTCTCTACTTGCAAAAAATAACCATTTCCCTTTCGATGATTTCATTTCTTCTTAATGTTTAAAACAATTTGGTCCCACAATTTTTGGTTCTTCTACCTTATCTAACACTAATACATTTGGGGTGAAATTGCGACGGCAATTTGTGACAGCGGGCAGATGTTATGTGTTTTTGCCTTTTTTTTCAATTATAACTCGACAACGTCGCAATTGCGACATTGTCGGGATATAAGGCCAAAAAAAAAAAAAAAATGTTGTCATTTGTATTTTCAATAGCGTCATTGTCATTTGTAGTTGTTGTCGATCACCCTCATTTCTTTGGTTTGGGTCTCCGGTCTTGACATAAAGACTCAAATGTTCCAAAGTATCCTCAAAACAATCACTCTATTTTTTACACACCGAACAAAGGGCACTTCGAGGATAGGGTTCCCTAATCTCACTTATGATGAATGAAGTTTACGCAGGTAGATACTTGAGTCCTACTGTGTTAAGATTCCACAAGCAATTGTCATTAGTATTCTTTTAATTCATGGATAAGTCTGCAGTTGTTTGGTGATGATATAGTGATTTCTTTTTGGTCTCTACAGTTATAAGTCGTAGTTAGATGTATTAACGATACCAGAAATTTATCATTCCAAACCAAGTCAACTCGGTACAGCCGAATGTGGAATTAATTTGTGCAATGTAAAGGGGTTTCGGTTTATGTGAATTTCAGTTGAGTTGTATTGCATTCAATCTAAAAATAAATTGCAGATACTCACATAGATTGAACTTGCATCATTGTGTAAATTTCGTGATGAAACCGTAGGCCCTAATTTGGGAATTCACCATGGACATTCTATGCCGTTGGTTGAAAAACAAATCAGGGTAATGTATGTTCTTCTATTAAATACTTAGAATTGTAAAAGATGTTAAGTGTGCTTCAAGGACAAAAATCCATGGTTGAATATGCACAGCGTATTCAGTCAAGGTAACAAAGGAATACCTGAAGTCGTGCCCTAGTAGAAGTTATAACCATGCCCTCAATAGTTTGAAAGAAGTGCTTCCAGAATCTCCAACCAAGTTCGGTTCTCCACCTAAGAACCCATCTTTAGAGCCTGCCGATTGATCCCTACTAACCTGATCAATTAGCCTGTGTCTCGGTAATGTTTGCAGATGCTGGAGTAGGTTGTGAGAATTAGAACATAGGAATTTCCATAGTGCAAAGAAACAGTACTTTGTTTTATTTTCTTTCTGTATTGAAAATTGGAGGGAAAGGTTGTATTAAATTCAAAAGGGTACAGTTACCATAACAAGTAGCATAATTGGTACTATTTTGGTCAGTTGAATAAGTTTATTTGAAAGGTGTGTTTATTTGAAAAAAGGTGAAGATCTGTTTATAAGTCTGAAATGAAACAGAGTTGAAAGAACAATTATTGAAATTTGTGAAGTAAGTTACATTGGTTACTTGGTGAGTTTCAATTAAACCAACACTTGATGCAAAGGGAAGGGTGGTGGTCTTCAAAACACAATGAAAGTTTGATAATTTCGGAGGTCTAGGCACTTGGGCTTATCAATCACCTCAATTTCTTCAGGAACCTGACTTGACAAGGATTTTCTCAATACTCCTAGATGATACTTTTGGTGTTGTAGGCTAGTAATAACTTAGATGCAAGGAACTCCAAAGTTCAAAATCAACCCCACTACTCCCAATTCTCAAAATGCACTCAAACTGTTTCAAAAGCCTAGTAAAATTCCTGCAGTAGACTTGGAAGGGAAATAACTTTATGTTTTCTCAAAACACTAGACAATATGATAAAATTTTCAAATACCCTTTTCAAAACTCTACAACATACCAAAAGCTTGTATACTGTTACTCTGGACCAGTAACCCAAAACATGACAGTTGCCCTGTTTCAAGGCACACAAATTGACTAGTTTTCCAAAGGAAGTATCAATCAAAGATGTCCTATCGACCTCAACTCTTGGATAGTATTTACTTATGCCTCCAATTGCTCAATTCCAAAAGTAATTAGACCCCGGTGCTCTGTAACATCAAAACCCCTAAATTGTGACTTCAAACCCCTTGATATCTAGGGCTTCCTCGTTCCCACAGTTCTCCACACTCTTGAAAAAAATTAGAGATGGATTCACCATCCTATGAACATCACCTGATGTTCCCAAACACCAAATATCTCCTTTTTTGGGTAGATGGCTCACTGCTACACCTTAGCCACCGTTTCCATTGGTTTTTCCTCTCTATTCGGGCTGTAATCACTCTTATCCCGCACGGTTCTGCATATGCAGTGTCAAAAACATGTCATACATGTTAAAAGGTTAACATTCCATGAATATCAGGCCTCCATACTCATGGAATGGTTCTCATTTCCTTAAAAAACCTACTGCAGTAATAAAATAATTAAAACAAAAGATCACTGGTCTACAACTGGCGCGACAGTGGCTTTAACACAATTTGGAAAACATCAATTAGAAATGTAGATGGTTACTAAACCCCTGTCAATGCATTAGGAAATCCAAATCAATCAATCAAGGAGATTATCACTTCATTAGGGAAAATGGAGATAACTTATTCTATAAATTTTTTGGACTCGTGGTGAAATTTATCTATTTTAAAGCTACTTTACCTGCCTGTCACATCTCCCCACCCCTAGGATTGGTGTCTAGTCCATATTGTATTTGGATTCTAAATTAGAGTCTTTTTGGATTTTTCTAGGGTGCGCTTATCTGTATTGAGTTTGTCCTGGACAAATACACATAAACCAATGCTGAATCCAATGGCATTAGATGAATTTTGCAGCAAACTTGTGGCAGTTTATGCATTTTCTGGTAGTTTGTAAGGTCTGTCTGTGCCCAGTGTTCTTTGTTATACTACAATGTAGTCTACTATTGTGGTACAGTGGAGATCTATTGATATAAAATGGTTATTGAGTAACATAAGGTTGTGGAGGCTTCTGTTGGAGAGCACATGAAGCTTCATGTTGTTGCAAAGCTCCTTGCTATGGTGATATATTTGCTTTGAGAATCCTTCTAGGGTTGTCAAAAGCCTAGTGATTACTATATTTCCATTCAGCTAGCAACCATTCGGGTTGGATAAACCCCTTTTGCCAATATGCAGAGGTGATGGCATGGACTTCTACAGTTCATAGGTGGGAAGGGTAATATTAGCAATGTACCCTCCTATTTTTGTTATAGTCTATTAACTTTGTGTTAGCAATAATGGTACCAATTGTATACACCTAAAAATGGTCATCTAGACTATTAGCCCCTTTTGCTAAATCATAAATTGCTTGTTCTTGATCAAATCCTAGTTCTATCATTTATTCGATTATTTTCTATGGGCTAACCATCTTATCCTAAGTTTTTATTTATTTAAAAGGAATTTCCTCCCCTTTTAATAAATAAAAATCCCCCACTTTTCCTCTTATCCTAAGTTGCACAAATAAAGCATTATTCTTATTTATAAAAAGAGAAAAAATACTTTTTGCCTCATATGGACACAAAAGTCAACTCCTATTTTCCTATTGGAGGATACTTGTGCACATGGATTACTCCTCTTTTAAGCTCCACCGTTGATTAAATCTTTTTCCTCTTAATCTCCATGGTCCATTCCTCCTCATTTCCTTTAAAATGAGAGCTCTCTTCTTCATTCTAGAGCCCCAACTTTTTATGCTAACTTTATGCTGCAGGATTTCTAGGTCACTTTGGAGCTTTTTGAAGATTTGGAGCATTCTTGCATTCTACATCTCATTCTTGCATTCTACATCTTATTCTTGCATTCTTAGCTTAGCTTCATATTTATGCTTTCTTAGATTAGCTTCATTTCTATGCTCTAGATTAGCTCACATAGATTAATTAGCTTGGGTTGTAACACTTGCATATTTCCTTTCATAGCTTAGCTTGCGTTTCCATTTCTAGCATAGCATTGCATTGCATTTTCATTCTTGATTCTTGAGGATATTGGCATCCTTGCCCTTGTCTTCATTGAATCTCCCATTGCATGGTTTACTAGCAAGGTTATAGGCTAAATAGCTCTAGCTGAGAGCATTCTTAAAAGCCCTTGCACTCCATGCCTAGGGAGCTATGGATCGATTTGTGAGGGCTCATTCTTGAGTTTCCTTGCATGTAATGATCCATAGAAGTGTGACACATTTATAGCACACACCAATGATACCAAAAGCTTACTTTAACTGTAATATATTTACAATGTAACACAGTTATTTATGTTATAATTAAATTTATATATAATTTTCTATATCTAATTCCTATTTTTAGGTTGATATTTATTTTCTTAGATTTTCATAGTTTTTTAGTACAGACAGACCTAAACTCAACTTGGTTTTTCTGGATCCTCAAATCCACCCCTGAACCAAAGCAAACCAGGATCTAAACCAGAACTAGCAACTTGGCTTTAAAGTTAACTATTGAAAAAGTATCTAGGCTTTTCTGCAGAACAAGACAAATAGGCTATAGCAATTAATGAAATGAAGATGAATGTTCTGAATAACTATAATTTTTACATAAAGCTAATTACAGATGCATAAACATGCCTTTTTTTTCAAGGAGAGAATTGTTCATGAAAATTGGGAATGATCAATTATTTTTTACTTAGTGGATGTTTATATTCCTTTAATTTATATGGACTTGAAGTTGAAGCTATGTTGCACCAGTTTGTGCAGATGTATACCATCTTGATTTTAAAATCTATTTCTAAAAGCTTTAGCCTATTTGCAGGTGTGGACTCTTCATTCCTTGGACCATCCTAATGTTCTGAAGTTTTATGCATGGCGAGTTAGTGATGATAGGTTGTGTTTCTTATTTCTAGTCCTTTTGTAGTCTAGTAATTTCTCCTGCTTTTCATTCCTATATTGTTTCATATGTGACGGCTCTACCATGTCGTAAGTCATTAGTGAGTTTTGTAATGGATTGAGATGTTCTTTTCCACATTAATTAAAGTGAAGGAAATACAGATTGTTCATATAGAAAAGGAAAGATTTTGAAACTTAATTTGAGCATAAGTGTAACATGGTGCACAAATATACTCTATATTTGCATCTGATAGGTTTACCTTTTTAGGTATGAGACTTCTGCACATCTGTGGCTTGTGCTCGAGTACTATGTTTGGGGGGGGATCTTCTAACATTATTACGGTAGGTAATTTTTTTTGGATCCTATTACTTAGTAATCAATTCTTTCTTAACAAAGAAAATCATGTACAGAATTATTATAGGTAAGAATTTTCTGTAAATCTTATTTTTTAATAACCAACCCTTTCTTAACATACAAAATTATGTTTTTGTGTTAAGACTAGGGCAGTTTGATATTAAATTATTTCCAAAAAATTGAAAATTGAATATGTTTTAGTCTTAATGCCTCCTGCTTTTGGTCAACTGAGGTTCATATAAGGCATATAAAAATTTTAGATAATATACTTATAGTATGTTTGAAGTGTTCTACTCTCTCTCTCTCTCTCTCTCTCTCTCTCTCTCTCTCTCTCTCTCTCTCTCTCTCTCATGTGGAAGCTGCAAGAGTCTCATTTGAAATTCATATAAGTTTTAGTTTCAATGTGTATGTTGCTATAAGCATACACTACCATGTGATGATTGATGTATCTTTAAAGAAGAAAAAAATTCCTAGAAGCTTGTGTATATTTGGAGTGTCCTCTGTGTGTGTGTGTGTGTGTGTGTGTGTGTGTGTGTGTGTGTGTGTGTGTGTGTGTGTGTGAGAGAGAGAGAGAGAGAGAGACCCAATCAAACAAAACAAACAAACAAAGGTGTGTGAAAATTCACATACACTCACACACACTCATAAGTGGATTCTGGTGTCTGCAAGAATGGCATTTTAAATCCATTCTTTTCCTTTGCTTTCCCCCACTTTCTTTCTCTTGAATGCTTTCCCACAAATGATATGTTAGAATTCAAATGCATATACACTATAGGCTTGCACTAATTTGTTATTTGAATGATTTTTTTTTGAGGAAGATAAAATTTAATAGGAACTTGTGTATGATTTGACTCTGTGTACACACACACTTGTCTGTGTGGCCCTTAAGTGGATTTTGCAAGAGTGGCATGCCAAATCTATTTTCTGTTTGTTTTAAATAATTTCCTAAAAGATGTTTTTTTTAATCTTAATGCATATGTTGCTATATGCATACACTGCTATGTAATTTGACTAATGATTAAGGAAGATCAAATTCTCAGATTCTATCCCTCTTCCTTTCCTTCTCCCCCCCTCTCTCCTTCTCTCTCCAAGTATGGATAAAAAACCTGTGTTGTATGTCTACATTTTTTCCTCTTATAGATGGTTCATACTTTTGATCTCATGTTGTCATTCTCTTATGATTCTATTCTCTTGAAAATAGTTAATGTATTATGTGTAGAGTCTATTTACAACAAATGAGAACATTTGCAATGAAGGTGTGCATTGCAGTGTCTTTTAGAGTTAGAATTTTTTATTTTCGAGTACATTAAAAATTGGAAACATAGCTTTAGCTCCTACCTTTTTTTATGAACAGTTATCTAGTTGACAGATAATTTTTGCGTCTAGACTTGGTTTGACTACAATATTTTACATATAAAACAAAAGCTAATTGTGGTGATTGATTTTAGGATGTATCCTTTTTTTTGAATGAACAAATTATTCAGCCTTTTTTCTTGATATTTATTATTAATACAATAAGCTTATTTGAACACCTATCTTTGGAGCTAAATGAGGTTTTATGTTGTTTGGCTTCTTTGCTTCATTGTGGTTAGTAAGTCAGCTAGATTTGTCAAACCAATAAATATTAGGACCATAGGTTGGTAGAAGATGTGTAACGTGGAAGCCTCATGGTTTCTTTTGTTTAAGTGGGACTACTTAAAAAACATTGGACTGAAAAGTTAATCTTGCATATGTTGATATTCTTATGCAGTATGGGAATAGCTAGAGCCTGAGATACTGGTGACAATTGGTTCTCATAAACACAATTAGCTTATGAATATTGATGATAGGGACATAAGGCTTTTTCATTTTGACTTCTAGTCACTGTTATGTACTTTAATTTCATGTAGCAGGGATATCTAAAAATAGAGGTGCACACCAACAATGTAACCTTTCTCAATCTATTTCTACTCAAAATAACACTAACAGGATATTACAACTTGTTCAATGCAGGATAGCCAGCTCCCAGAGGAATCTATACATGACTTTGCACGTGACTTGGTCCAAGCATTACAATAATGTACACTGACCTTGCATCATGTACAACAATTTGGGTCTATTTAAAATCAATTTTTTTAATGTTGTTAATCAAATATATTCAGGTTTTTGCATTCAAAAGGTGTAATATATTGTGATCTAAAGCCATCAAATATATTACTGGATGAAAATGGCCGCCTGAAGGTAATTGCTCTATTGTATTTGTGTTTAGTTGTTGCATATGCATTAATTATATCTTTAGTTTAATACAAATTCTATGATTTTCTTGTGTATTATAATCAGAATGATGACTTGTATGTTTTTATACATGCTTCAGCTTTGTGATTTTGGCCTGGCAAGGCGGCTCAGTGATATTTCAAAAAAATTTGTTCCTCAAGTCATTTTTCTCTATTATTATGTTGTTTTGTAATGTCTCAAGAGGGCAACAAGTACAAAATTACATCTAACTTGTTTTCAATTGTTGTTCATTATGTTTTGACCTGAACTTCCAAGTTTACATGTTTTTGTGGTTTATGCAATTGCCAGAAGAAAAATGAGGTACACCTTGCTACATGGCCCCGAAACTATTTTAGGAAGGTGTTGCTTGATCTGATTAACCATTTATTGGTTAAGGATCTAGCTGAGAGAATGCAGTGGTCTGAGCTTCGTGAGCACACTTTCTGGAGAATGACAATCAAAGTATTATCTTTACCTTCTGAGCCTGCCTTTAGCAATTTACTTCAATTGAGTTCAAAATCATCTGTACCTCAAACTTGTGAAAAAAATGCACAAAATTCTTTACCAGAAAGAGATCAGTTTTTGAAAGGTTCTAAGCAAGGTGTATTTGGAGCTCATAAGCAAAATGAAAGTGAAGCATTACGGGAAAAAGGACTGTTAACTCCTACCAACGACAACCCCAATATGGAGAATGCTCAAAATCATCGCATAAAAAGTTCAAGTGGAGTTTATGATGGATCAGCCATGAAAGAGTTATCTAGCAAAAAAAATGCAGGAATAAATTTGCTTAGGTTATCCAAGATAGTGAAGACTAACCTACAGAGGGAGAGTGAGGGTCAAAATTGTAGGAAGCCTTTACCTAAAAGCTCTGGAAATGATAGTGATGTTAAAATAGAGAACCATGACCTAGAATTGGATTTTGTAGAAAATGCTGAAAGTGAAACTCAAGAAGAGAATGAAGTTGTCGATTCTTTAGTTTCTGGAGCCTTTACTCCTAAAGTTAAGCATCAAATGCAATCTAACTCAACTGCTGAGATGCAAGATGACCAGGAACAATAAGAAAGCCATGCCTGTGAGGTGTCAACTGATAAATCACAAGATAGTAAGGGTATTGAATGTCATTCCTCGAAAGATGTGGAATATTGTTCACGTACAGACCATCAAGATGTTGCTGCAACTCCTCCTGGTGTTGGTCTTCAAAGATGAGGTCAGAGGTCTGCAGGCTTCACTGCTGAGATGGTTAAAGAGGTCTCCATGTCTCCAGCTAATTCAGATCCTTCAAATGTCTCCATTAATCTGTCACAAGCACTGTGGCATCCATCTGATTTATCTGTGAAGCCAATTATGGTCAACAGGAAAATTGATAAGGCTACTAAGCCTATGCTTGATGCACGCACACGTTCATTTGATTCCCTCCTTGCTTCTGAGTTCCTAAAACTCTCACAAGATAAACTAGAAGGTTTACTAGAAGGTTTCTTTGGTCGTATAATTTCTAGTATCGGTAGCAGCACAACTCTTGGGGGAAAAGTAGAATGCCTTAAAATACTTGGAAACCCTAAGTAGCAATGTGGAAGCAACCAACATCTTAACCAATGGTTTAGTATTGTCCATGCTTGTTAAGATGCCAAGAATATCTAAACCAACTGCTTTGCGTGTTCAGCTTGTTTCAATAATGGGTTTGTTGATTCGGCATGCAACTATTATTGAAGATGAAGTGGCAAGTTTAGGTATAGTTTCAGTGCTAACTGATGCTCTTCGAGATAAGAAAGAAAAAGTGAGAAGATTTTCTATGGTAGCCTTAGGTGAACTTCTGTTCTATATCTCCACTCAGAGTGAAAATCCTCCAAAGGCTGTTGTTGGTCTGGAAAGTCCAGCAAAAGATAGCCGGTCATCACCATCTACATGGCAAGTTAGCCCCTAATTCTTGTGCCATTTATATATGATATATGTGATGTAGAGCCTTGGTATCCACAGTAAAAAATAGTGTTTTCAACTAAACTTTGTGTGAGAATTCAAACTCTCCTACCCCTGCTTATGCTAGGGCACTCCTTACCAAAGCTCTACACTATTGAATGAACAAGTCTTTTGTAAACATTCAACACATTATTTACCCATAACTCCTCACAATTTTATTCATAGTATGTTGTTCTGTCAGTGACGACAGGTTCTTGTATACCTTGTGTACCTCCTTTCCCACCAACTATGCCAGTTTATTTTCTGTATGTTCTTTGACAGTTTCATCACTTGTCAAACTTTCTACTTTGTTCCAATCCTTCCCAATTTCAAATCTATTCCCGTGACAAACCAGTCACTCACCAATCTTGGTATATACCTAGCATAGAGATTCAAGTGTTCCAAAGGCTCTTCAAAAAAATCACTCTGTCATATTTCATATACCGGATAGAGTGTTCTTCGAGAACAAGGTTCTCAACTAAACTCCAACTTCACAAACTTTCTTCATAGTCAAAGAGAACTAACACTCGGTCTTTCCACTAGACTCTTTAATCATAGGCGAATTAGGACGGGGGTAATTTGTACCCAGAATAGGGTAATTTGTCCCAAAAAAAAATTTTTCATTTTATTTTGTATTCATTGCAATTGCAACGCACACACAGTGAATTGCGATGGGGGCACTGTATAGGCGACGCCCACTCCCGTCGCATTTGCTTCGGGTGTTTGTCACACTTGCGACAGTTATCGCATGATTGCATGCAGCTTCCCAAGTGCATGCGACCATGCGACAAGCCGTCGCAGTTGCGCGGGTATTCATCGCACTTGCGATGGTTATCGCATGATCACATGCGGCTTCCCAAGCGCATGTGACCATGTGACAAGCCATCGCAGTTGGAGTCGTAATTGTGATGGAAATGGAAAGATGTCATATTTTGCGACTAAAAAATAGCGACATCTATTACTGTCGAAATTGCAACACATGGCTGTCACAATTGCGACACATAGCCATCACAAATCGATGCCAAATTTATTAGTGTAAGTGCAAGCCTAAGTATTTACAAGGTAATTCCCCCTTTTTAAAGTTAAGAATATTGCAGATTATATTTTCCATGTTCTCATCAATGTTGAAGAAAAATATTTTTGATTTTTCCTTGTTGATATCATGTCCTGAGGCTCTTGTATAAGAATCTAATATATTCTTGATTTTTGTAACTTCTTGTTTCTCCCTAGACCATCGAGCATGGTATCATAAAGAAAACTATTGATGTGTGGTAGGCTCAAGGTCATTAGTTATTTTAACACCTTTACTATTATTTTTTCTCCCTAGCTTTATTTATAGTTCTCCCTAGTGATGAACCATAATAATGAATAGGAAGGGAGAGATTGGATCCCCCTACCTTAATCCTCTAGAAATACTGAAAAAGCCTTTCTGGGTGCCATTAACCAATATTGACATTCTAGGACTTGAAATACACTCAAAGATAAGGTTAATCCATTGTTTAGCGAAGCCAAAGGCCTATAGGAACTAGCAAAGAAAGATCCATTCTACCTTATCATAGGCTTTCTTAATATCAAGCTTAATCAATATACTTGGACTGCACAGTTTTTGTTGAATCAAGTGAATTTCCTCTTGAGAAATAATAACTCCATCATAAATAGATTTTCTAGGAATAAAGCCTATTTTTTCTTCACTAATTAATGTTGGGAGAATTCATTTTATGTTATCCATGGTTTTTGTAAGTATTTAGTGATAATGTTGCATGATGCTATAAATCTAAAATCATCAAAGCTTACTATCTTTTTCTTTCTTAGGATAAGGGTAAGAAAAGTTTTTTTAATTTCCTTGAGCAAGTTTTCTGAGTTGCTAACCCCTTCCAATGCATCTACCACGCTCATCACCTATAAAATGCCAACACTTCTAAAAAAATAAGGTAGGAAATCCATCCGGCCTCAAGGCCTTGTCTAGATGCATTTTCAAATTACTACAGTCTCAATTTATGCCTTGGAGAATTTTTTTGTTAAGCTCCTATTTTGTTCTTCAGTGTAGTCCTAGGAATATTCTCTAGAATGCTTCTTTTCTCTTCCATATTAAAGTCTTCTTAGTTATTCAAAACACCCTCATAATACTTAATTGCTTCTGCTGCAATTTGATTAGGATCTTCAATATTGGTTCCATGTATCCCATTAATCTTAGTTATTCTATTGTTGTTACTCCTTTGTTTAGTATTGTTATTAGCATATATCATATGCAATTTTATATTGATATTATTATAATTAAAAGATAATAATTTACAACTTTTATAAATTAAAATTATAATATTTATTATCTTATTATATTATTTGTATAATTATATTATTATAATTAATATTATATTATTACTATTTTGTATGAAGTACAAAAGTATATAAAAATAAATCACATTTTTATACCTTTTTGTCACCAAAGCCTAACAACACACACATGCACACATGCACACATATTTGATTTGCAATCACTTTTGACTAGAGCTTTGAACCAATGGGGTCACAATTGGGGGACCTCATTCCTGTGGTGGTATCTTTGTGCTTTCCAAGGTATTTAACACCTAGGTTTATCATTCTTTATTTATATTGTCTTATTCCATCTCTCCTTATATCTCCACAAAACTTATCACTTTAACTGAATTCCTCTCCTTATCTCAACAAGTCCGAGCGACCCCTTATCCTTCCAAGACACCCTATCTCCCACCACTTAGAACCCTCATTATCACTCCATCATGGCTGACACATCTCCCTCTCTCAAATCTTCTCCTTTATGCCTCTATGTGGCATCAAAACTCATTATATCTCCCAATACCACAAAGCACCTCCACACAACATTCCACCTTGACATGTACCTCCATACTAGTAGCCATGTTGGTCACCTCATTCCAAGACTCCATACTAGCATAGTCTCTTGCCTGTATTTTAATCCACATGACCAATAACCTCAAAATCTCTTAATCACTCGAATGCTACTCCGCCAACTTCACATGTACAAGGAAGTGACTTCCTGGAGGCTCAAACCTAGACCATCGTATCCCACATCGCTTTGCGACGAAAAAACTTTTCACTATACTGCGAGGTCAACCCAAAAATATAATAATATTAAGATATAATCAATAATATTTATATATATTTATCAATATTTTATTATTTTTAGCATTATGTATTATTAGTATATATTATATTATGTATAGTTAATACTATTATAATTAAAAATAAATAGTACAACTTTTATAAATTGACTATTACTAAATATTAATTACTCATATTATATTATTTTTAAGATTATATTATTATTTTTATATAATTCAATTTTATATTACTATTATACTATATTGAGTATAAAGTATATAAAGAAAAAACTCACATTTAATTATTTTTTTTCACCAAAGCCTATACAGAGGCATTTATTTTTCACTAGGTAGTTAGAGGTTGTCCACTGTTGAAATTTAGATGACAAGTTTCGAGGATGCAAAGGGCATTGGTTGAAACTTTTAAAAAGTGCCTATCACATATTTCTATCTCAAAAAAATTATAAACTAGCACTTCCAACAAGGTGCAATGATTACACTGATAGCAAGTTATGCATGTATAATGTATTAGAGGATAGTAAAATTTAGGGAAGAAAGTCTGAAGAAATGAAATTTTCCAATCTTACATACAAAAGGGCGGAGCAAAGCTAATCAAAATACTTTAGAGCTAAACTTAAAATAAGATAAAAATAATTCAAATGTAAACATGATACATAAAATGTTTTCAACACATTCACTTTCTATCTTTTCCTAGATGAAATTTAAGAATATTTTTTATGTGCTAAAAATATTCAACAACTAGATTTCTACTTCAAGTTGATGACTTGTGGATTTCATACCTTTTTAAAAATATTGTAAGAGTGAGATTACAAACAAGTCTTGACACCCAAAAAAAAACCAACCATAAAAGGCCACCTCAACAATTATAAAATGGTAGAAAGAAGAACAATCATTCCTGCACTATGAGGATCTTACATTGACTACACTGTGTCTATATCACCAACGGTCTTGTGGATACTTTATATACACTGAAAACTCATCTTGTCAACTCTCCCTTGTTCAAACATTGATGATCAAAGGATGGAGTAGCATCAACTATGGTGTTGAGGTCATGGCTCTACTTCAGATTCATCGAATGCACTTGATCACTAAGGGAAATATTTGAAAATTAAACATTAATAAATTTGGAGCCACGAATGATTTTCAAATTTGAGATGAATGTAAAATACTAAAATCCATTTTAAGCTTTGTATCTTTCTTACTCATGAATTGTGTGTCTAGGGTTAGGTTGATTTTCAAATTCTAGCATATCCTGAAGTTTTTGTCATTAGGTGTGGCTTTACCATTACCAAAAAATATGTTCAACATCTCTCCATAGGTTTTACCACGCTTCATATATTTTACCCATTGACCTATAATCATCCTAAATAGAATTTAGTACCATAATTTAGAATGTGTTCTCGAATAATTCATTATTTCAAAGATTTAGAGAGCTTCCTTGCAAAAACCATTTTCTACACATTCCTTGACATGGCATTTTGAGGCATTCTGCCAAACAATCCAAGTGCATTGTTACGATTCCACATTTTGTTTCGCATGTCAAACATTGCATTTCCAAATATAATATCTGACAAAAAACCTCTAAAAATCCTATGACCATTTCATTCCATGAGATGACATCTCTTAGAGGCCAAACAGTTTGTGTGCCTTGTTCATGCTTCCACATTTTGCAGAGGCTTTATGTCAAATAGTTCATCTGGCTTGTTTATGCTTCAACGTTTTCATACATTTATACCTAAGCATTTTTTACCATAATTTAAATCCATCTTCATTATGCTTTGATGGATGCTAGCAAAGGTTGTTGAATCTAGCTTTTATAACGATCCTACAAGATCTTTTATTTTCAAATCTTTCATTTTCAGATCTTTTATTTTCAAATGTTTAAATTTCGTATTTGTATTTCAAACTATATATTTTGATTTATTAATTTTATTTTCTTTTTAACATTACTATCAAATTTAATAATGATTAAGATAACTCTATAAGTAATTACTAAATTTATTAATTTATTATTTTAAGATTTTAAAGATATGTATTACTGAACTTTAATATATAATAAATAATTAAATTTATGCTTCAAAATTTTTACACAAAAAAATTTAAATATCTTAAATTTTCAATATACGACAAGTGTGCAAACATTATGAGTAAGCCATTACAAATAAAGTATATATTTTGTTGCATTTTTCCTGAAATTTTGACTGCCAAGTGTAGCGTTGTACCTGAAATTTATTTATAGAGAAGAACGTTAAGTTTTTTTTCACATAACCCATTTCTTGGGCGCTAAAGCTTTTTTGTTTAAGCTTTTTTCAAAAAAGACCGTTAAGCTCTTTTTTTTCCCCAAAGAAGACCGTTAAAGCTTTCTTGTCTTTTTACAGAAGTTTGTTTTCCTTTCTTCAATATAATATATTGTGGGCTTTAGGTTCCTGTATTCGAGGTCGAAGCAGTCCTTGCAGTCGTAGTCTTCGCAGGTGTAAGCAGTCCAAAAAATAGAGGAATTGGGTCGAGATCGTGCTTTGATCATCGCACAGGCGGACGGATACATGGTGTTCAATCCCATACTCTTGCTGCTCCCCAGCGGGCATCGCTCCTCCTCGGGGCGGGTCATGAGCGTTGGCAGTGGCATGAGTCGAACTGTGGTTGAAGTCATAGTCCGGATGGAGGGTACTGCCGGGGAATCCAGTGAAATGGGCCGGAGAAGAGGAAAACAGAGACCAGATTTGTGCACAGAACCCAGCAAAATGATTTGCAGTTTCGATGTGTTTCCGGCCTTCCGTTTTGACTGCCCGTCGAGGGAAGACATTGGATATACTCCACAGTATCTGAGTGTAAATTTGTCAGGCATCTGGTCACTTTTTATCAAATCTCTCATGAATTGGGTTCCCCTATTTTCAAGAAAAACATATCGGACTCTGCATATCAAATGTGGGAATATAATCCTCCTTGAATTTCAGGATTCAGGGTCACTGAATGAAGTGCAGAGATCTCACTCTATCCAAAAACCTCTACGATTTTCTAGGCATCCATGTGGTCAGACCTACAATGTGCTGGTTACCACTAACCACCCACCTGAGGACTACTAAATGGTTGCATCTACTTGAGATTTTCCCCTACAGCAAATCTCATAAGGGTAGTTTCAGGTTTTGTTTTAATTCTGCTTGCTTGAGGTTTTCCTATTTTCTTTTTAATTGGTGTGTAGAGTCAATGCCATTCTTTAAGCCAGAGCTAATTTATCTAGCTTTGTTGGATTTTTTTTAAATTCTCAATTATTTGATAGCTAATGATGTTTCACTTGTTCAGGCTTTGGCTCTGGCTCCGGTGGAATTTTAAAAACCCTTACTGGAAAATAGTTAGAGATTCATATCAAACCCATTAATACGATTGAGCAGATCAAAGACTTGGTGGAGGAAAAAGACAAACAAAATAACACCCCTACAACAAAGGTATAGTAAGTTATTCAAAACATTGGTGAGATTTTACTGTTATGTTAGTTTTTTTTGGGTTTGTTAAAGATCGGTGATATTCCTAGGGTTGTTTAAAGTCAAATTGTTTCAGCAACTTTTGTTTAAATTCTCAAGTCCTGCAACTATAAATGAAGATTTCATCAGCCTAAGTTTAGTATTCTTGTTAATTGCAGCTTTGTGTATGTTTTTTATATTCTATGTATTTAGAGAATGGAAAGAGGTAAGGTGTTGAAGAAACAACTTACTATTCTTGATTTCGATGATTAATATTGTTCGGCAGGCTCAACTGTGGGAGAAATTTATGCTATTTTGCTTCATGGTTTCTTTCTTGTCAATAATCTTACATTTAGATATAAAGAAATTAATGACTATGAATATACATTCATTTTGTTCTTTATTATGTTGTTTTAATGAGATGGTTCTTCCATATTGATAATGGAGTTTGGCTATCATGTTTTATTTGGAATGACATGTGTTGATGTACCTCTGTAGTTGTTCTGGCATTAATATCCATTAGACAGAAACATTATTTCCTCTATTCTTTAGTATCTTTTTTAAATATAGAAAGACTACAATGATTTGCACAAGATTTAAAACTCCTCGTCTCAAAAATGCGTGCCTTTTCAGATTTTTAGGAATTTGTATATTTATTACAGGGGCTGACTTGTTTATTTGTCCACACTATCTTAAATGATTCTTATGAAATACCATATTTTTTTTCTTATGATTTCTTCTTCAAATCCTTTTTCATAAATTTTTCTGAAATACCTACTATTCATAAATTTTTTTTGAAATACCTACGATTCATAATTTTTTCTGAAAATACCCTAAATTTATTCATGTTTGTAGAGAGCACAATACATGGATTTAATTTTTTTTAGTTTTGACAGATCATCATGTAAGGAGAGTTAGGAGATGGTTGATTTTTTCTGTTAGTTGATTTACTTGATTTGTAATCATTTTGAGTTTTGTGTGAACCACTTAAATTTTTTCAGATATTTATGAGTTTGGTTTTTCCATATAAATATTTTTGTGTTTTGGAATTTTTTTTTTATACAAAACATTTTTATAGTTAAGAGTTTGGCTTTCATTTTTTTTTTTTGTCAAAATGCATTTACATATGATCTCTACCTTGTTATATCAAAATCTTGTAAATATTTAAAGAAAGATTTGGATTTATGAAATTAAAAAAATGTTTTGATTGTTTAGTTTGAAATACATTGATTGTTATTTATTTTATAGTAAAATTGAAATAAATTTAAAGATAGATTAATGATTATAGAATGATTTGTTAAAATTGATACATGCATAGAACATGCTTGCATATATAATATATATGTGTATTATAAATGCATGTATTGGATTCATATAC